>MU788674.1:74226-91234 GCA_026770625.1 Nicotiana glauca
GGTTATCCTTGAAGAGGCTAACACCTTAGGAAAAGATCAACATGAGTGCACCACCTGAGAACTGGGAAGGGCAATCCATTGCTAGGCCTCTACTCTTCAATGGATAATACTATTCTTGGTGGAATAAGAGGATGAGGGATCACATCATAGGAGAAGACTATGAACTCTGGGACATAGTCACTGATGGTCCTCTAGTCACTACATTGAAGAATGATGAAGGAGAGGGTGTGCCAAAGACAAGAGTTGATTGTACTGTTGAAGAAGACCTGAAGAAGTGGGAGAAAAGTGCTAAGGCCAAGAAATAGCTTGTGTGTGGGACTAGGTCCAGATGAGTACAATAGAATTCAAAGTTGTACCACTGCTAAGGAAATCTGGAACACCCTGCAAGTGGCTCATGAAGGAACACCTCAAGTGAAGAGGTCTAGAGGAACACTGTTGTATTCTCAATATGAGAATTTTACTATGAAGGAAGGAGAAACTATCCAAGAGATGTATACTAGGCTCGCTACACTGACAAATGAACTTAAATATCTTGGAACAATTATCCTTGAAGAAGACAGGGTTGAGAAAATCTTCATAAGGGTTCTACCAGTTTCATGGGAAAGAAAAATCATTGTTATTGAGGAATCTAAGAAAATTGCTACCCTCAAGCTAGATGAACTGATTGGAAACATTACTGCTTATGAAGTGAGAAGGCAAACAATAAATATGGATACACCCAAGAAGGAGAGAAGCCTAGCTCTCAGAATTGATGAATGTTCAGATCTGGAGGATGATGATATGGCTATAATCACTAGAGATTTCATAAAGTACCTGATGAGAGGAAAGGGTTCTTCAATAGGTACAACCTTCAACAAGCCAAAGGCTCCTGAGAAATAGACCAATGAGGGCAATGTGGTAAGACTGATCACATGATCAAGAACTGCCCTCAATGGGAAATTGAGTGGAAAAAAGAAAGGGTTGAATGAAGGAACAGGCTCAACCAAAAAGGAACAAAGGATCAACAAAGGCTATGGTTGCAACTTAGGGAGAAACATCAGATGAGGACTCAGAAGGTGAAGATGAAGAAGAACGGGTTCTTATGGCTATTGGAGAATCAGATGATGAACAAGAGGTAAGTATTCTTTATCTCAAAGACAAGATTAAATTTCTGTCTAAAGAAAGGTTATCTGAGTTGTTACTAGACTTCATTGATGAGTCTGAAATAATCAACAATGAAAAGGAAGATCTGTCTAGGGAATGTGTAATCCTAAAAGAAAAATGCAAAAGTCTAGAGTATAGGGCTAATAGGAGTGATTGCAAAAATGCTGAGTTGAAGAACCAAGTTCTTGAACTTGATACTAGTGTCCTAGAACTTAGGTCTGAAAATCTAAAACTGAAACTAGGAACAGGAAAGAAGAAAGTTGACCTCACCTATCTCACTCTAGAGGAAAACTTAGAAAAAATGAAGGATAAATTGTACAAGAAGGATGAATTGATTAAAGTCTTAAGAGAAGAACTAGGAAAGGTGAAACATGAACTAGACAGAACTTGCAAATGGAACAAGGCTTCTGATGCACTTTCTTGGTTGCAAGAGCATCACAACAGCAATAAAAAAGGACTTGGCAATGGGACTCAAGCAGCAAAATGGGACCCTAAAAGAAAGTACTCACACTTCCTAAGAATAAGATCTGCACCCACTATGGCAAAACTGGTCATTACAAAAATGAATGCAATGCAAAAGAAAAGGCCAGTCAAAAGAATAAAAAATTTGTTCAAGAAAATAACAAGCTACCTAGGTGGGCTAGAAGAAATCTGATTTATCCCTTTGCCCATAGAAAGGGACCCAAACTAGTTTGGATTCCTAAGACTAACCCCTAATTTCTTTTTGTAGGTCCAAGTTAAAGGGAGGAGCCAAGTATGGTATATAGATAGTGGTTGCTCAAAACATATGATTGGGAACAAGGACCAGTTCCTTTCACTTGAGGACTTGAAAGGAGGAAATGTCTCCTTTGGTAATGGAAATAAAGGTGAGATCATTGGGGTTGGAAAGGTAGGTAAGACAGATTCTCATTCCATAGAGAATGTCTACTTGATAGATGGCTTGAAATATAGCCTAATAAGTGTGTCACAACTGTATGACAGAGGTAACCTTATAGCTTTCACCTCTACCAAATGCTTTGTGATTAACCTTACCACTGACAAGATTGTGTTGCAGGGAAAGAGAGTTAACAATATTTACATTGTAGAATTGTCCACTCTTTCAGAAAATGAAATCACTTGCCTAAGTGTGTTGGTTAATGATCACCTCCTATGGCACAAAAGACTTAGTCATGCCAGTTTGAATCAGTTAAACAAATTAGTCTCCAAGGACTTGGTGATAGGGTTACCCAACATCAAATTTAAGGAAGAAAAAGTTTGTGAGGCATGTGCAAGGGGGAAGCAGGTAAGATCATCCTTCAAAACCAAGAAAATGGTAAGCATGTCCAAGTCATTGGAACTGGTTCATATGGATCTATATGGTCCAATGAGAACCATGAGCTGAGGTGGAAAGAAATATGTAATGGTGTTTGTTGATGATTATTCTAGATTTACCTGGGTTCTATTTCTAACCTCTAAAGAAGAAGCATTTGACATGTTTACTGCATTTGTTAGAAAAACTCATAAATAATTAGGAAATCAACTTGCATTCATTAGGTCTGATCATGGAATAGAATTTGAAAATGCAAAGTTTGCTGAATACTGTGATGAAAATGGTATAGATCATAACTTCTCTACCCCTAGGACCCCTCAGCAAAATGGAGTAGTTGAAAGAAAGAACAGGACCCTTGAGGGCAAAATGGAGTAGTTGAAAGAAAGAACAGGACCCTTGAGGACATGGCTAGGACCATGCTACTTTCTAGTAAACTGCCTCACAGCTTCTGGGCAGAGTCTGTAAACACTGCATGTTACATAATCAATAGATGCATGACTAGACCTCTTGTAGAGAAGACTCCCTATGAGTTACTTAGAGGGAGAAAACCAAATATATCCCATCTTAGGGCATTTGGTTGTAAGTGTTATGTGCACAATAAAGGAAAAGACTACCTAGGGTAATTTTGATCCTAGAAGTGATGAGGGAGTATTCTTGGGATATTCTTCACATAGCAAAGCATATAAAGTGTTTAACAAAAGAACTTTGTGTGTATAAGAAAGTGTGCATGTAGTATTTGATGAAACTAACATTCTTTCTGAGAAACAAGAACATGAAGATGAAGCCATTGGATTGGTAAAGGACTTGACTGAAGCCTTAGCTCAGGTCAAAGTGGCACCAATAGAAGGAACACATAATGGAACAGGTTCTTCCATATAGGGCAACCTGACAGGGGGAACTAATCAAAGAGAAATTAAAATAAATCATGTAAAGGAACCTGCTCATGACCCTGTTCCTCAGCAACAGAATATGGGAGAAACATCTAGCAGAAACCAGTTGGTTGTGAAACCTCACAAGTATCAAGGTTCTCATCTCATTGAGAACATTATCACTGATCCAACATCTGGAGTTAAAACTAGATCACAATTAAAGAATTTGTGTGCTTTTGATGCATTTTTGTCTCTTATTTAACCTAAAAATGTTGTTGAGACTTTGTAGGATGCAGACTGGGTGATTGCTATGCAATATGAACTCAACCAATTTGAGAGAAGTCAAGTTTGGCATCTAGTTCAAAGACAAAAGGACAGATCAGTCATTGGTACAAAGTGGGCCTTCAAAACAACCTTGATGAAGATGGAACAGTTACAAGAAACAAATCAAGGCTGGTGGTTCAAGGTTACAGCCAAGAAGAGGGCATAGACTATGATGAGACTTTTGCTCCAGTTGCAAGACTAGAAGCAATCAGACTCCTCAAAGCCATTGCAGCACACATAGAATTCACGCTTCATCAAATGGATGTCAAAAGTGCCTTCCTGAATTGGTACCTGAAAGAAGAAGTTTTTTTAAAACAACCTCCAGGGTTTGAGAGCAAGGAATGTCCTAAGCATGTGTACAAGTTAGACAAGGCTCTCTATGGGCTCAAGCAACCACTAAGAGCATGGTATGAAAGATTGTCCAAATTCCTACTGGAACATGGTTAAAAAAGAGGTAAAATTGATAGTATCTTATTCTTAAGGGAGAAAGGTAAGGATCTCCTCCTTGTACAAATATATGTCGATGACATAATTTTTGGGGCCACCACTGATAAGTTAAGCAAGGACTTTGCAAAATTAATGGGGAGTGAGTTTGAAATGAGCATGATGGGTGAGCTTAACTTTTTCTTAGGCTTACAAATCAAACAAAGTCCTAGTGGAACCATGATCCATCAGCAGAAGTATGCAAAGGAGCTAATCAAAAATTTTAAAATGGAAGAATCCAAAGAAATAGACACACCCATTGCAACTGCTACTAAATTAGATGTTGATGAACCTGGTTCATCAGTTGATCAAAAGTTGTATAGGGGTATGATTGGTTCACTTTTGTATCTTACTACTAGCAGACCTGACATTGTTTTCAGTGTAGGTCTTTGTGTTGGCTTTCAAACAAATCCTAAAGAATCTCATTTGATTGTTGTCAAAAGGATAGTAAGATACTTGAAAGGCACTACTAATTTGTGTCTTTGGTATCCCAAAGGTAGCAATTTTAACCTAGTTGGATATGTTGATGCTGATTATGCAGGTTTTCTAGTGGATAGGAAGATCACCTCAGGTATGGCACACTTCCTTGGTTCATGTCTTGTGTCATAAGCTACCAAAAAGCAAAACTCGGTGGCTTTATCTACTACTGAAGCTGAGTATGTTGTTGTTGCATCTTCTTGTGCTCAATTGCTATGGATCAAATAACAGTTGGTAGATTTTGGAATTGAAGTAGGATGCATACCAATATTCTGTGATAACGCTAGTGCTATAAGTATGACAAAGAAACATGTTCATCATAAGAGGACTAAGCACATAGATGTTAGACACCACTTCTTAAGAGATAACTATGAGAAAGGATTGATTTCAATAGAATTATGTGCTACTGATAAATAAATAGCCGATATTTTCACTAAAGCATTGAGTAGAGAAAACTTTGAGAGGAACAGGTTGGAATTAGGGATGATTAAGATCACCTAATAGGTCCGGTTCAGAAGGCACAATGAAAAAAAATGGAAAAAAAAATTTGGTTAGGAGTTCTAATTTTGTGTAAATATCTAGATTAATTCTTACTCAGTTTCATACTTTAATTAGTATACTTCTGTGACATGTGTACATATGATTCGTTGATCTTTTACACATAAAAAAAATTTATTATGGCATTTGAGGCATGTTCAAGAGAGTTCTATATGAAGAACCCGGTTCATCGGTATAAGCTCATATGAAAGTTCAGGTATGTTTTCAATACTTTGCATAATTAGAAAGATTAACAATTCAATCATGAGCAAAAGTCTTATACTTGCCAAATATCTAGAAAATTCTATCCATTGAGGCATTGAACCAGTTTCGTCCTTTTAGAACTCTAAAACCGTAATTTTTGCCTAAAGTCTAGGGAAGACAAATAAATCATTAAAGGACTGGAATTACAGGTTGATTAGAATTCTCTTTGATCTCTAAAAAGCTGTCGTTACTGAGTAAATATCTAATTGCCTTTAAATACACACCACATCTCTTATTTTCTTCTTCATTCTAAAATCGTCAAAAATTACTTCTCCAGTTCTGATTGCCCTTCTTTTCTAAAAATTCCCAAATTTTCTCAAGAAACAATCAACCATGTCTAACCCCCAAGATAATCCTAGCACTCTCTCACCAGCATCCCCCTCTAATATATCCTTATCTACTCCTCCTAGTGAATCATCAAAACCTAGGTTTTGTAGCAGAAAATGTTGTCTAGAAAAACTATAGCATCTGGAGCCCTGAGGAAAGTTCTAAATAAGATATTGAAGGCTAACTAGATGAAAGAAAGACCTGCTCAAGAATCTGACTCCAGCTCTGAGTCTGAAACTTTTATTTCTGCAAGTGAAGGTGAAGAACATGGGTCTTCTGACACTCAGAAAATTCAAGAAACCCATGGTGAGGTAAGTTCTTGTGTGGTATTTTCTTCTGTGGTTGAAAACATAGAAAATAGGTTTGTTCTAGTTTGTCCTATTAAATATGTAAAGGAGGTTGAATCAAGTAGGAGTGGAGGTAAAAAGAAAGGAAAAAGGAGAGAAGGAGCAAGTGGAGATGAGAGGGGAAATAGGAAGGAAAAGGTTCTTGCTATCTGTGGAGGTGTTGAAGAAGGTGGCATCAAGTCAGGGGGAAGTGGTTCTGGAGAGGCGGTTGAAGGGCATGTTCATCTAAGCAAGCAATGAGACGAACATGATTCATATGCTGAGAAAACCCTGGTTGACCTTCTAAAAAGGGTTGGGGTGAGCTATGATCCAAAGAAGCGCAAACCTTCTTTACAAAAGGCTCCAACTACTTCCGAGCCAACCAATAAAAGCAAAACTTGATCCCCAAAACCTATTATCCCTTTACTGCCTAAGGGAAGAGCTACTAGAAGCAAGGTCAAACAAAGTGAAGCAGAGTTAGAGAAAGCTCTGGAAGAAAGCAAGAAGAAGGAGAAGGGAAAAGCAAAGGTTACAGAAAGCTCTGAGGCAACAGAAGAAGAAGAGGAGATGAAACTGGTCCATCAAAAAAGGGGAACAACTGTAGAGGCTCCTACACCCAAACCTAAAAAGTCCAAGACTTCTTCTAAGAAGTCTTCCTCTGTACTTGTACCTACTGAACCCCCTTTAGCCAAAAGAACAAGATTTGCAGTGAAAGGCAAGCAGGTGAAAATTACTTAGGAAGATGAAGAATAGAGTAGAGAAGAAGAAGAAGAGGAATCTGAGAAAGAACAAGATAGGTTTAACATCTTTGGGGGAAGAAAAATTTTGAAAGGAAGACTGTTAAGAGACCTGGATGAACCAGAAATGAGGATATTGGTGAATGCTCTAGCTGCACAAGGGTAGAAGGACATGGTACTTGAAATGGATGGGAGACTGGCCAGGAATGAATTGATTGAGTTTATGGCCAATGCTGTTGTAAAGGAGGGGGTAGTCACCAGCCTGGTAAAAGGAGTGAAAGTGAAGTTTGATACACTAAAACTAGGTGAGATTCTGGACATACCTACTGAAGGGTAGGATGATTATACAAGGAAAAGGTGGCCATGTCTGGATTCTCTTCCCACTACTGTTAAAATCACTAGAAGGCTTTGTGATTCTGAAGATGTGCCTGAAGCCAGATTTGTGTAGAAGAGTGAAATGAGACCTGAGCACAAGGTCTTGTTTGAATTTGTCAACAAGTATCTCTTGCCCAGACAAGAGAGAAGGCACACTGCAAATTCATGGACTGGTTCTTATGAAATGCCTAGAGAGAGGAAAACAGATCAAATGGCCTGATTTCATTGTCAAATTACTAGACAGGGTCATTAATTTGCTCCAAGTCTCATGCCACTCCATATGGGTTCATACTGACTAAAGTTCTGGATATGTTCAATTTGCCTTTGAAGAAATGGGAAATGGCATCAAGCAAAGAACATTTTGGTGTTAAGGCTCCGATGCCTCGTGACTATCCAGTCAATGCTATCCCAGTTGAACCTGGTTCATCTTTAAGGGCACCCATCAACGGCAAGGTTAGGGCTTTGGTTCAGGAATGTGAAACCAAAAATGATGAAATTGCTAGGTTCAAGGCTCATGTGGCAGAATTGGAGACTGAGAGAGATGGACTTAGAAGTGAGCTAGCAAAAGAAAAGGAGAAGAGTGATGGAATGCTTCAGAATATGCTAAACCTTCTCCAATCTCAACCCTCTAGTTCCTCCAAGCCCTAAGACTTCCAGCATTTGTTTTCAGAACCAGTCTAGTACCCTCTAGTGACCCAGATTAGGAATATATTTTTTTTTGCTCATGTTTTGAAAGTTTCTCTTTCTTTTTATGGTCTATTTGTGGAAGCATATTTATATCAATGACAACTGCGGTTTTTTTTCTCTTGTTCTATGATGATTCTGATCCTAATAGTTAAAGATTGTTTGTTGATTATTGATAATTGCACAATGATTTCACTTGCAGTTGCCTCAGTGGCCTTGAGTACTTATTAAGATTTGGGGTTCACAATATGTATGCAACTTTTCGATGATGCCAAAGGGGGGAAGAGATATTGTGCTTTACTCTTTATTCTGAATAATGTGATACTTATAACCTAATTAAATCTGGTCCTTGATGATAAATAAAATTTTCTAAGTTAAGTGTTGATGGTTAAGCTGAGTTCTTACAGGTTCTCTGATCAGTGAAAGCACAAAGTTTGTCATCATCAAAAAAGGGGAATTTGTTGGCCCAAGAACATATAAAGTTTTGAAGAATGACAAATGAACTCGGTCATGGACCAGGTCCATCAAGTGAAGCACAGTATTTGTTGTGAGATGTATATGAAGGAGATAAGTCTCATTCATCAAGCAGCAATATCTCCTGAACTGGTCGAAAAGGTTGTATATGGGATAAGGAGGTAAAGTCTACTTATGAGAAGAGAACACAGATCCGGATAAAGGATAGGGTTGGAGTTTGTGTTGATCAAGGACTCAACTTCGTTGGAAGATCAACAATTGAGTCTCAATCAAACTCTGATTACTAACTCTTTAAATAACAGTGATTGTTCTCTTTTACATGCATTGCACAAACGTAGAAGTAAAACTAAATTGAGAGCAAAAGAGCAAGGCAATTTTGCAAGCAATTTATGTGAGATTTGAGTGTGCATTCCTGAAGCTACTTGGACAAGATAGAAGAACCAATTCCATTGTGTCTTTCTTTTATTCTTGTTCAATTGTAGTAGGTGGTTTAAAGTTGTACCTTTCAACTTTCATAGAAGCATTTGTACTAGGTACTTTGAGTGTTCAAGTTATAGTCTAACTTGAAGGTGTCGCAACAGTTGAGTATGTGTGCTACACAGGGATTAGAGTTAATCCTTAGGTTTACAAAGAGTTTTTGTAAATGCTATTTTGGCTTAGTGATTTTAGTAGAAGATTGGGAAAATCCTACTGAGTAGTAGGTCGTGGTTTTTTCACCTTTTGAGTCAGATGTTTTCCACATAAAAATCTCTGTGTTCTTTATTTTATGTACTTTTAATTCCGCAAACAGTAGTAGTAAGTACACCTAGAAGAACCATGTTCTTCTAGAGTGAAAATTGGGTACCACACAAATCACCCCCCCCCCCCATGTGATATTGACATTTAGAACATCACATGTGCTTCCTCTCAACAATCCTATTTTGTTGAAGAGTACCAACACAGCTTAACTAATGCAGTGTTCCTTCTGATGCAAGAAAATATGCTTCAAGTGTCCCATTTCCCAGTTCCAAAGAATTATCAGATCTTATCATCTTAACCTTGACATTGAGTTGTCTCTCCACCATACATAGGATACTTTTAAGCATGGGAAAAGCATTGCTTTTAGCACTCAACAAAAATGTCTAGGTTCCTCCACTGTAGTCATCAACAATAGTGAGGAAATATTTGAAATCATTGTAAGTGCTAGATTTATAAGGTCCCCAAGTATGCATAAGATCAAAAACATGCTTGGTTTATATGTTACTGATGAGAAAAGGATTTCTAGTCTGTTTAGCTTTAGGGCAGATACCACAAATGAAATCAGAATTTGAAGCACATGAAGGACATTAGTTAAGACATGACCTGGCAGAACTGATATACTCCCAATATGAGTAACACTTACCTTGAAAAAATTAGGTAAATTAATGTTCAAAGGTACTGGAAGTGGAATTAGAAATAGGAAAGAATTGGGGTCAAAACACATATGTTATGATGCTCCAGAATCAATTATCCAGGAATCTGGTTTTAAACTAGTAAATATTGATTCTGAGTATTCCAGAATAGTACCAGCCACAGAATTTGCATTAATTCCTTATCCTCCACTCTGTGTTGATTTTCCTTGTTTGTATATATCCATCATCTCTGCAATTTGTTCCTTGCTGAAATGGCGTCCAAAACTGTTGCTGTTGGCCTCATTGCTCTGCCCTGTTCCATTATTTTCCTTGTGAGTTGCTGCCACATTTGCCTTGACATGATTTTGATAAGTCTTTGGGTTAGTAAATTCAAAATCATCTGAGAACCCAATCAGTCTATAACAATCTTCTTGAGTATGTCCTATCTTCCCACACTAGGTAAAAGAGAGATTAGGATTGTATTTTTTCTTCCTCTGAATTTCTGCCGTGGTCTTGAAACTTTTTGAGCTGCATTGTTGAATTTCTGACCAACCATTGTTCCTCTAGGGTCTTGATTTCAAAACTTTTGATTATTTCTTCCTTTCCTGCTGCCATGAATGCTGCAAAATCAGCAAAAACTTGTGCATTTGATTGTTTTCCCTATCCAGCCACCATGAAATATGTAGAATCTGAAGAGAAGTGTGCATTTGCATATATTTCTCTTTGATTCTCATCCTGTAAAAGTATTGAGTATGCAATATCCATGCTAGGCAAAGGACTCATCATAAGAATATTTCCTCTAGCTTGTGCATATACATCATTCAATCCCATAAAAAATTGAATTAACCTTTGATCCTCCAAAGACTTAGTTAGCTTAGCTTTTCCCTCACATGAACAGGTTATGATTACATTTAGACAACTAATTCATCCCACAGTCTCTTAAGTTTGGTGAAATATCCAACAATATTATTTTTACCTTGTGTTAAACTTGACAGCTCTTTTTGCAGGTGGAAGACTTTGGAACCATTGGACTTGCCAAATCTATGTTCCAAGCTGTCCCAGAGTTCCTTTGCTGTTTTTGAATAAATCACACTGTCAGCAATGTCTTTTGACGGTGTATTTATAATCCAAGATGTAACCATATCATTGACACAGCTCCACTGCTCATAATCAGTAGAGTTCGGATCTGGAGCCTTGCAAGCCCCATTGATGAATCCAAGTTTCTTCTTGGCTGATAGGGATAGAAGAATGGATCTCTTCCATCCTGGGTAACCTCTTCCATCAAACACAGTATTGACCAAGGTCATTCCATGTGAATCTGAATGATTAAGATGATATGGATGGTTGATGTCATATCCTCCTGCCTTAGAAGTGTTTGCAGTTTCTGCAACTACAGCTGTGGTTTCTCCAGTTACACTCATCTTCTTTCACTAGGAGTTGAAGGATAGACTTAGGGATTGATAATTGATGTTGGATCGAGCTTAATGTTGTGATACCATGAAGGAAATTGAAGACTTAGCAGAAATTATGATTTGGACGAGTAAAGAGATGGAGAAATTTTATGTGTATTCATTCACTTGTTTGTACATGTATATATATATAATTGAATGTTGAATAAAATAAAGAGAAAAAAAATTATTATGTACACTTGTCCTATTTATATTTGTCTATTTGCAACAGAAAAATTCTATCCTAACTAAATAATATTCTCTCACGTGAGCTTCAGCTGTGAAGACCTTTTATCAATTATTCAAATCAAGGGTCCAGATCTAATCCATCATAAAAAGATATGTGGCTATGATTAGCCACTCCAAAGTATGATGTGTGGATGTGATTCAAATAGAAGAACCTGACATATATCCTAGGTTATATCGAAACAACACTAGTTTGGTCGGTCGTCTTCTCCTTTCCTCTTCTTTCTGGTTCAGACTTCATTCCTCCATTGATGTCCCAATTAATCTGGGATTTTGAATCTCTAACAAGATCCGCTCTCGTTTTACTCGAAACAAAGAACTAGTTGACTTCTGAATATATAAATCGATCGAATGATCACATTTATGTATATATTTATAAATCCATCATTTTACGTTTTGTAAGAAATTAACACCTAATTAAACGGAAATCCTGAATAATAAAATGAAAATGCAAATTATATAGATTTATAGAAACCTAAATTAAAGAAGCGAGTAATATCCGTATGAACAGTTATCACGTAACCCTGCTAAATAAAGAGAAATAGACCGTCATATTAGCAGAAAGTTAACATCAAATTCCTGCTAAAATCAAACGGCCCCGTACATGGATTCACATTGATGTATAGAAAACATGTCCTCATCGTCACAATCCAAATTTCCAGGTTGTTAAAGTTACTTGTCCAGATAAACAACCTTTTTACGAATCTTTATTGTTAGGTGTTGATAAATAAGCTAAAATAGCCCCCTCCTATATATTGCTTTCAATGTTAATTATTGATACAATATAGTCAATAGACGAAAGCTAAAAAATAGCCCACAATTTTATCCGTACTCTCTGAGAGTCAAACATTGAAGATCAGGAAGTGATGAGTGAGTTGTCATAAAAATATGTATATACAAAAATCAGTAACATTTTAAAATTACTGACTCTAAATTTTTGAATTTGCTTCTAAATTATATCCTTTATGTGCTGATCGGGGAGGAAGTGTGAAAACAAGAATAACTGCACTCCAGCTTTAAAAGTTTGGCAATTTGGTCGATTTATAGCTGAAAGCAACAAAGAAGCTGAGTAAACACGTGCCGCTAAATGCGATAACCGACCAAAACATCCAAGAATTTTGGTCATTTTTCAACGTTGTAGCTCACCCACCATTGTCCACGTGTTACTATCTCCTGCACTATTCTTCAACTCCAAATTTGGAAAATCTTAATTGACATTCTTCCTCTCTTGACATAATTAATTATATATAAGAACCCAAATGCTTATTCTAAGTGAAGCTGATTTTCTTGAAATAAAATTCCAGCTTAATGCCCATATGGCTCCAGGCTTACTCTCCTCTGCTTTGGCCTTAATGCTCTTGCTGTTTATAGCAGAGCTTTGTTGCTGCATTGAGTCAAGTGGGGTTGTTTTGGGTTCAAGATTGTTAGCTAAAGAGAACAAAGCATGGTTTTCTGACAATAAAACTTTTGCATTTGGCTTCACACCAACAGCAGAATCACAAGATCAATATCAATTGTCTATTTGGTTTGCGCAACTTCCAGGGGATCGCACATTGGTTTGGTCACCTAGCATGTAAGTTTAACTACTTATTTTGCCCATTAAGTAATCCCCTCTTGTAATGCTTGTAAACTAACTATTACTACAACTCATGCATGATTTAAATCGTAGCATTTAACTTATAATATTTTAACTTGTTGTAGCAAATAACCTGGGCTTTTTTATCCGCTTTTCGTTTGTATCTTTTCTGACCCAAGCGTCTACTAGAAACAACTTCTCTACTTTTTTAAATTAGGCCCCATACCTCACATGTAGGATTTCATTGGTTCGTTGTTGTAGCAAGTAAACTGTCGTACGTATTCTCCAAGTTACTAATATCACTTTTATGGATAATTATCATGACTTAATTAGTGTAAACCCTTTTATATTATTTAGTATATAGAAGTTAAAACTCTTTTTGCTATTCTTCCCAACGTGAACTAGTTGGGGTTAATTTCTTTCTCTCCAAAAAAGGGCAAGAGGCTGAGAATGTTATGTGGAACTAGAATTTCATCAAAATGCTTAAAATGTAAACATAAGTTTGAATGGTAGATTCTTTAGAGAGATGTTATTCTTATATTATTAGACTTAGTTGGAAAAAACAGAATGTATTCCTCCATCTCTAGTTTTTACTAAAGCTTTTGCAGGTATATATAATATTTTTGGCCAACCCTTTCATTTTGTGTTCATCATCTAAATAGAAACTCTCCAGTCACCAGAGACGCAATTTTGGAGTTCGACAACACTGGAAATCTCATGTTGATGGACAGAGGCACCACTGTATGGGCATCAAACACCTCAGAAGCTGGCGTTGAGACGGCTGTCATGTCTGAAAATGGCAACTTCATTCTCTACGCCGACAACCTAAGCATTGTATGGCAGAGCTTTTCACATCCATCAGATACTCTATTACCTGGCCAACCTTTAACAGTGTCAGTAGAACTAACATCATCAAAATCGCCTTCCCCCGGAGGTTATTACACGTTAAAAATGTTGCAGCAGCCCACCTCATTAAACCTTGCATTGACCTACAATGTGCCCGAGTCCTATCATATGTCGCCTGAATTGTATAGCAATTATTCTTACTGGTCAGGACCTGATATATCAAATGTGACAGGAGATGTTGTTGCAGTTTTGGACAAAGCTGGAAGCTTTGGTATGGTTTATGGATCGTCTTCGGATGGAGCAGTTTATGTGTACAAAAATGATGGTGATTATGGAGGGCTATTCTCGGCTGTGAATCAATCTAATGATTGGAGTAGACCATCTGTTTTGCGGAGGTTAATTCTTGAGGGTAATGGAAATCTACGTTTGTACCGATGGGACAACGATGTGAATGGATCAAGGCAATGGGTTGCAGAGTGGGCTGCTGTGTCCAATCCATGTGGCATTGCTGGAATTTGTGGCAATGGGATTTGTAATTTAGACAGAAGTAAAACGAATGCTTCTTGCACATGCTTACCAGGCACTTCTAAGGTGGGAAACGATATCTCGTGTTCTGTAAATTCTTCATTGACAAGGAAATGTGGACCTCATCGTGAAAATTTGACTTCCCAGTTCAAGATTTCTACGGTTCAACAAACTGCTTACTACTTCTCAGGATCATCTGTTATAGCAAATTATAGTGATATAGAGTCAGTGTCCAAATGTGGGAATGCTTGCTTATCAAATTGCGATTGCGTTGCTTCTGTTTACGGTCTTAGTGAGGAAAAGCCTTACTGTTGGGTCCTTAGAAACTTGGAATTTGGTGGATTCGAGGATCCTGGCTCAACTCTATTCGTGAAGGTTGAGGCTAATGGTTCATTTGGAGTGAGTGGTGACAAACAAACTGGGAATTCATCAGACGAATCGCAGAGTACACGCGATAAAGTTTTGATACTTCCTATAGTCCTAAGTATGACAGTTCTCATCGCGCTGCTCGGTTGTCTGTTATATATCAATATCCATAGAAAAAGATCCTTAAAGAGAGCTCTTGAGGGCTCTTTGATCTTATCAGGAGCTCCGATTAGTTTCAGCTACCGTGAATTGCAACACCGGACTAACAATTTTTCCGAGTTACTTGGAACAGGTAAAGACATGACTATTATTCAGAACCACAGGAAATCAAAACCAAGACAATTGGTTTTCCAATAGATTAAACGAGGTTTTATCATAACAAGTAACAATGTTAAGTTTGACAGGTGGATTTGGCAGTGTATACAAGGGAAGCCTAGGGGATGGAACATTGATTGCAGTAAAGAAGCTTGGCAAAGTCTTACCTCATGGGGAACAGGAATTTATAACAGAGGTCAACACCATTGGCTCTATGCATCATATGAACTTGGTTCGTCTATGCGGATACTGTTCTGAGGGAACACGAAGGTAAGTAACTCATTTCATTGTAATTTGATGGTTGCATTGTGTCAACTTAAATATGTAAGTATGAACTGAGCATTTTCTTTTGACAGGCTACTAGTGTATGAGTTCATGAAAAATGGCTCATTGGACAAGTGGATATTCCATTCATATAGTAACCGAGATAGATTACTAGTTTGGCCTACACGTTTTCGCATAGCCATTGCTACTGCACAAGGGATAGCCTATTTTCATGAGCAATGCAGGAACAGAATCATACACTGCGACATCAAGCCAGAGAACATACTCTTAGATGAGAATTTCTGTCCCAAAGTTTCTGATTTTGGACTAGCTAAATTGATGGGGAGAGAGCATTCCCATGTGGTCACTATGGTCCGAGGAACCAGAGGCTATTTAGCCCCCGAGTGGGTCAGCAACCGACCCATAACTGTAAAAGCTGATGTTTACAGCTACGGTATGCTGCTGCTAGAAATTGTTGGTGGCCGGAGAAATCTTGATATGACTTGTGATGCTGAGGACTTCTTTTACCCTGGATGGGCTTACAAGGTACTCACTTGATCAATTTTGATAAAGGGAGAACAGTTTAAGTTATATACACTGACCGTGTAAAGAATTTTACTTTGATGGTGCAATTTAACTGGTTATAGTGGGTTATTACCCTATTTTACAAGGTATCATATCAATCTAAAAGAGAATTACATGTTGATGTAGGTCAACTTAACCTGACAGTGCACAAAATGTAAACTCTATAGGAAAAGGGCAATCCCCTTACTTCTGAATCGTAAATTTCCTCTCTTTTTTTTAAAAAACGTAAAAGTATTGAAAGGACCAGATATGTTGTTTATTTGTTTTTTCAGGAAATGAGCGAAGGAACGCCAGAAAAAGTTGTTGATAGACGACTTGAAGGAGCAACTGAAAAAGAAGAGCTAATGAGAGCTTTAATGGTAGCTTTTTGGTGTATTCAGGAAGAGGTTTCGACGAGGCCTACTATGGGGGAAGTGGTGAAGATGTTGGAAGGATCAGTTGACATTAATATGCCTCCAATGCCACAGACAGTTTTAGAACTAATAGAAGAAGGCTTAGATCATGTATACAGATCTATGAAAAGGGAGCTTAATCAATTCAGTTCCTTTACTATTACTACTCAACCATCATCTAATGCTACATGTAGTTACTCCACAATGTCACCTAGATAGTTAAAAAAGGTTGAATGGAATAGGAAGTTTTGTTAGGATTATGTAAATGTAAAACCATTCATGTTTCAAATAAGCCAATAGGTTGATGTTAGCTTCTATAGCATAAGCTTTAATTCCATCAACGAATAATAAACATTTCATAAGAGAAATAATAAGTTTTTGCAAGAGCTAACAAAATTGTGTATTTCAAGTAAAATATGCATGTAGCAAAAATTTGCAGAAAAGTTTGCATGACCAGTTTGAGTGCATTTTTTTGCCCAGACATGGAGTACACCTTAGTGTCACGTCCTTAGTTATTTACTAAGTACACGTGTGGCACTTGACAACTCGCTCACGATCTTGCACAACTTGCTCGCGTTCTTGCTATGCCAAGTCAGTCTTACTACACTCAAGATTGCTAAGAGAATGGTAGAAAGAACACAAGAGAATTGTTAAAGGACGCTTTTGTATTAGAGAGAACTTGAGTTGTTTGCTTGGTGAATTACAAATGAATATCCTCCTCCTCCTCCCCCCCCCCCCCCCCCCCC
>MU788675.1:4754-19528 GCA_026770625.1 Nicotiana glauca
CTATGGGCACCACAAGTCGACTAAGGATTGTGAACCAGATCGGGTAAATGGAACATTGAAGACCAGTTTCACAGTGAAAATTACAACAAGGGCTGAGCATCAGATTTGCTAAAAGAGTAGGCTGCAGGTGCATGTCAAGGTCGCTAGAGTCGGTATTTACATCTGATGGTGTTCTATTCTGTAGGTTTCTTGTTAGGAATCGTCTTTTTCCATTCTCCTTCACTCTATTCTTCTCACCGTGTCTTTCCCTCTTCTTGAGTCTGTCTGGTAATAACAAGTGAGAAATGACTTCAAGATTTGCCACCAAGCTTTCCAATTGCACAAAATGGGATCTAGACAGCACCTCAAATTGTCATAAGTCAGGAAATAACATCAAACATGATTGAGTTGCCAGCAGTCAATATGCTTTGGGGATCCTTGGGAAATACAAAGGCTCGATATACGAACAACACAACCAATGAAGGGCGAGGGTAAACAGATCAAAAGAATTTCCCATGATAGGATTGACAAAGGGTGGTACACCAATGACAATCAAGATCTTCCAAGAGGAAATCAAAGTTATCATGACTAGCGATGGAGCAATAGAACTCAAGGCCAAGGCCGGTGGTTTAAATCAGGAAAGAGCAACATGCGCACTGAAGTTGGTAACAATTAAAATGCTTTGGGGTTCATGGGAGACACAAAGGTTGGTAAGTGTCAATTCAGGAGCAATACAACAAATAAAGTATGGGGTTAGAATGGAGGAGAGGCATATTTTGACAAAGGAAGTGGTCAGTCAAGGAACGATTGAGGTCTTCAAATGAAATCAGTTATCATGACAAGTGAAGGAGCAAAGCTGGGGCCAGTGATTAAATCAAGAAAAACAACAAACATATTGAGTGGGTGGCAATTGACATGCTTTGGGATTCATTTGAAATACAAGGGTTTAGTATATATCAACTCATGAAGAATGCAACAAAGATAGAGGGGGTGGTGAACGGATCAGAGATATTTGCTATGTCGAAAGGAAAAAAGAAAGTGGTCAATCAATAAAAACAAAGACTTCGATTAGGAGTCAGTTATCACGGCAAGTGAAAGAACAATGGACCACAAGGACGCAGCTAGTGGGATCCATCAAGAAAGAGCAACATACACTTTGAGTGGGTGGCAATTGTCGTGCTTTGAGATTCATGAAAACAAGGAATTGGTAAATGTTAGGTCGTGAGGGGTGCGGGTTTGAACAGAGAAGGTGTATTTTCTGTGACAAGGACGGCGGGGAGAGTGGTTAGTCAGTAGATAGGCAAGGCATTCAAGTGGAAATTAGTTATCATGGGAAGTGAGAGAGCAATCGCCATCAAAGTTCAAGGCCACAAACCAACCACCACATTTTAAACTGACAAGATTTTCTTTGATTGAAACAGGGGCAGAAGTTTCGGAGAAATCCTCCGTAAAGAAATATAGGACCCAAACAGGTATGACTGAAAGTTATCAGGCCCCTCCTGGAAAATGGAATTTAGTTTAAATTTCAAAACAATCATGAGAAACATAATTTGGTGTAAAAGGAATATAAGTTCGTTCTAAAGTTTGCATGTTTAAGATAGGATTCAATTAGGAGTTTTCAGGACCCTCCTGGATAATGGGACGTAGATTTAAGGTCTGTTTAGATAATAAGATATAGTGGAAGTTGTAATAGAAGTTGTCAGGACCCTCATGGATAATGAGGAATAGTTTAAAACCTTTTGATAACAAATATAGTAGGAGTAACACCTTTAAAGATATAACTTAGGAATTGTCAGGACCTTCCTGAATAATAGGACTTAGCATTCAGATCCCTATAATAGTTGGTAAAATAGTTCAGTTTCAAATTCTGATAATAGTTGGTAAAATAATTCAGTTTAACACCCACCCATGTGCCCAGCCATCAAACTGGGGCAGAAAATTTTCTTTGTTTGTTTGTTTTATCGCAAGCAGGAGCCCACCTGGAGAACAAGGGAATACTTTTCAAATTCAGAAGTCAGGAGCCCACCTGAAGAACAAGGGAATATTTTTCAAAGTCAGCAAGCAGGAGCCCACCTGAAGAACAAGGGAATATTTTTCAAATTCAGAAAGCAGGAGCCCACTTGAAGAACAAGGGAATATTTTTGCGGCAAGCAGGAGCCCACCTGAAGAACAAGGGAATACATTTCAGGCACAGCAGTCAGGCACCTACCTGAAGAATAAGGGAAGTATAATACAAGTTTTATCTTTCAAAGTTTAATATTTGGTAACACAACACGCCCAGTTATCAAACTGGGGCAGAAATTTCTTTGTCTTGTATGTTTGTTGTAAGTAGGAGCCCACCTGAAGAATAAGGGAATATCTTTCAAAGTTCAGCAAGCTGATCTTCACCTTCTTCTTATGTTCTATTACCAGGTACACTTCTGAATTACTATGATGTAGCTGTTAAAAGTGAAAAGAAATGCTCAAGTAGTCGAGTATTTAAGTTGTATCTGTAGTTTAATAGTAAAATGATAGGTAGTTGTATAGTCTATCTTTGTAATTCAATGAAAACATGGACTGTGGAATTTATGCTTGACTAGAACTGTTTTCTTTTGTTCGCAAACTGCAATTTATAAATTATTAGTAGTGTCAAATGCATGATAATTAGAATTCTATTTCGTCTTAAAAAAATGTATTGCGTTGTGGGAATTGAACAAGTTTAGGTAATCACAGTTGGAGCCGGCATTAGTCTGAAACAGTAGGTTCATCGCGAATATGTAGCTAAGGTATGAGTTTGAACTAATTTTTGTGAATTAGGCATTATGGTTTGATTTAGGCTATTTTTATTTGTTTAAAAAGGGGCTTGGTTGGATCAAGAGGGTAAGTGTCGGATAGGTCTAGTTTTTGCCAATTTTAGATGGAAATAAAAAATGGTTAGTAATTTCATAGAATTTGTAGGCTCACTATACTTGAAGTTAAGATCGTAGTACTAATCGTTAAAGTCATTAATCTAATAGGCATGAGTTGAGTTCAAGCAAGATAAGTTATTGATTAAGTTTAACAAATTTTCGCAAGCATTAGTAATCAAGGTTGCTTTTGATTTCAATTAATTGTAAACAAAGAACTCCAACGATTCAATGTGGGTTAAATTAGTTATAGGATAATTAGTTTCCTTTTGACAATATTATTTGTCAATTCCGTATTTTATTTGCACTTTCAATTTTAGTAACATTCCATTTCGTTAACATTTGGTAACTAATAAATGATGGCCTTTTCAAGCATGTAATAAATCAGGATTTTTCTTTTCTTTCATTTAAAAAAATAGAGAAAAATGTAGTCGCTTTAGGTTTAACCTTTTAAAATAAATGAGGTGTGCCTCGCCAAAATAAAACTCATAAATCGCGGGACCCTAAATAAACGGTTATAATAAAATACTTATAATTCGGGTGAACCGTTTAGCGAATTTCACGGTTTTCTTCAAAGATAATAAACGCGTAGTTGATTTAGGCGCGTATTTTAATAATATTACCTCCCTAAACTCGGGTGCACATTTATGTGACTCAAATCCAAATCTCAACAGAGTCGAAATGTGTCAAAAACCACGGGTGCACTGGTGTGACGTGGTTTGAGATACATTTTCACAACGTTGCAATTCTTTGTTAAAATATTAATAATAGTAATAATAATAAAAGCGGTAAAGAATTTTTAACTTGCATATAACTTTGATATTTGTAAAAATCAGATAATTTAGCCAAATATAACAATTGAGCGACCGTGCTAGAACCACGGAACTCGGGAATGCCTAATACCTACTCCCGGGTTAACAGAATTCCTTATCCGGATTTCTGGTTCGTAGATTGTAATACGGAGTCAACTTTTTCCTCGATTCGGGATTCAAACCGGTGACTTGGGACACCATTAATCTCTCAAGTGGCGACTCCATTTTCTCCATAATTAAATCCCGTTTCGATTGTTCTTTAATTGGAAAAACTCCCTCTACCACACCCTTCGCGGGGTGCGATAGCGCCGAAAGGAGGTGTGACAGCTCTGGCGACTCCGCTGGGGATTCAAACCCAGAGCTTGTGGTTCAGGGTTTAGAATTCTATCTTGGTATATTTGTTGTATTTAGCTTGTATATTATCTGATTTTGTTATATGTTTGGGCCTAATGTGCTAAATGTTTTACCGCTTCTGATATTATTTGAACTGTATATATAAATTGTGCCGAAACCATTCTCTTCTCACCTCCGGGGATGTGCTTACTGGCTGAGACTCCCTATTCTGTTAGTGTCATACCATGAAATAAGAAAGGGCTCGGACAAGTTACAAAGTCGGACGATCGTGCGGGTCCCCGGTACGTAGCCCCCTCCCCGACTCGAGTTGTCCGCTCGGGTACACTGTCTAGAACATATACCCAGGTTTTTGAACCTAGAATAACAAAGCATCATACCGGATCCCTAGTAGGAACGCTTATTTGCATCATGTTGCGTTTGACTTAGGGGACTCAACATAGGGGTTGGGTCCGTCTAGGACAGGTAACCTGAAAAAGAAAAAAAAAGACCATCCTGATGCATCCTGTTTGTTTTATACATTTATTTGCTTCAGACTTGCATGCTGACCGGTTTCTGAAAATCGGGAATACTGGGAAACTATGAGATAACTATTTAAAAAACCAATGTCGAAACAGTGTCGAAGCTCTGCCAATTTTTTTTTTAAGTTTGTTTTATTGGTCAATTAAAAAGTTTCATTAGTTTGTTGGAAAAAAAATAATACAAAAAAAGTGTGTTGTTTTCCGGAATAGTGTATTTGTTGATAGTTAGTTTTATAGCCCGAACTATGCTGGTTTGATTCTCACCGGATGTGAGATACGTAGGCAACCCTCATCGGGTCCAACTCCCCTTTTGCAAAAAATAGCCAAAAAATGTCAAATTTTCATTTTTTGTTATAAATAAGTCAGGTGATGCCGTTCTTCGTCAAAAAATAGCCGAATGTTCTCGAAAGGGATGCCGGAAGGCTGACTTTGCATAAACGGCCACTTGGGTCATTTTTATTAGATTTTAGCCAGTTGACCCACACAACCTTAAAACCTTCATCTTCGAAATGTTGAAAGGCCGTGTTCGGAAAACCGAGCCATTCTTTTAAATTGAGAAAAAGGGAAAATTACTTTTGCTTCGAGTCAAATAAATGTTTTGCTTAAAACACCTTAATAAATGTGCAGAATGAGCACAAAACAGAGTTCACCCGAAGCCCTTATAAACAAAATCCCGTTGGGATTACATATGTGGTGGAATGACTTAGGCGAATCAGGGTAAGACAAGATCAAGTGTGTATCAGAGTTTTCTACAATTCAGAGAGCAGAATCTGTAGCAAGAACAACCGCCTGAAATGGGAAGATCATAGGTGTGTTGCGTTTATGGAAGCTTTTTTGGGATTTCTGGTGTTTCCTAGAAAAGGCGGGAAAATTGATATACAGATCGCCGGGGTCGTCAGTACTTTGTTCACTCAGTATAACAGCACTTTGGCACCCATGATAATAGCCGACAATCTTCCGCACTCTTACTGCTTGCAAAGCCGGGGTGATTTCTTTGAGGGTTGCAATGCATTGCTGCAAATGTGGATGATTGAACATTTATGTCATCACCCTCCATTTATGAGCTATGGGCCATCAAAGAAGACGTGTATAGAAGAATTTTTGGCAAAGGTCGACGGGGTTAGTTTGCCATAAGGGGTTACCGAATGGGTCACACGCCTGCGTTTTGTTACCGCAAGCCAGATAGAATGGACATTTGGGTGGCTATCTGTGGATGAAATCATATATATGTTCGCCACAGAATCTTATTTGTTGTTGATGGGTCTCAAAAGCATCCAACCATATGTCCCGTATCGAGTCTTAAGGCAGTTGGGCCGGTGCCAAATAATCCCAAAGAATGAAGATCTCAGCAGCAAGGTAATCGAAATTAGGCCTAATGGGCAGTTCCCCGAGGCGGTCATTCGCAAAACTTGGAATGAATGCCAAACCTTGAAAGCGAATACTTGTGTCAGGGATAGATTCAAAGGCGAAGTGGTGTCAGGATACATTACTTGGTATCGAAGAGAACTCGAGCTTGAAAGGCCTGCTAAGAGACCTCACCTCCAGGAGTTTGCCGAGTCCTCACAAGAGCATTGGGATTGGTTGGCAAAAGAAGAAAGCTACAGGGAAAAAATAGGCAAGCTGGAACAACAAGTTAAGGACCTGCAATTTGAAAAGAGTGCGCAAGTTGTGTCCGATGAGGGAGAAAAAAGGAAATTGACTCAGAAGATTGAGGCACTCAAAGGTCAAAATTTGAAGTTAAAGACAATTGTCAAAAAGCCGTAAAGAAGTCGGGTTGACCAAAAGATCATAAATGAGCTAAAAAAGAAGGCATGTGAATGCCAAGAGAACTTAGAGAAATCTGAAGCCAGAATAGCAAGGATCCAAGCCAGGTGGGCAAGAGGCACAGAGGAGCGGGCCCAGTACGTACGACAGATAAAGAAGGACTACGAGGGGAGCATCGCCATATTGAGAGAAACAATATCCACCCTTGAAGAACGTCTCTTCAGGCAAGCCAGAGACTTCAGAGTCGATAGGAAACACTGTCATGACTTAATGGCATGGATGGAAAAACAGATGCAGGAGTTTCAAGATCAAGTTATCCACAACACCCAAGTGTTGGGGATGCGGAACCAACGAATAGAGCAATTGCTTGTAGAAAGGGACAGAATCAGGGGGAGAATCGAAGATATCGGGCACTACATCACCATGAAGTGCCTAGCATGTGAGGATATGACCTGTACCACCTTCTTTGCCGCAATATTGATTTATGTACGCCAGATCATGGAGGAATTGAAAGGGCTGCAAAGGGATCTCACATCAAGGCCCGTGGCAAGGCCGAATGATGCCTCACGGACGACAGAAAAATTCAAAGCTTTGATGTATTTTTAATCTTTTAAATTTGGTGAGTCTATTAGTCAGGTCTTTAAGTTTTGTTTTGTTTCTTCTTCTAAAAAGTTTGTAAACTTTGTTCAAGTGGTTTAATAAAAGCAATTGTTTGTGTAAAAAATATTTTATCATGTGTTTCATATGGTCGGAACTACGCTTGGTCTGATTCATGCGGGGTCATGATATGTAGGCAATCCACATAAGATTCGACCACCTTAAAACAAGAAAAAGAAAAAGAAAAAATGATAATAAAAGAAAATAAAAGAGATGCGCAATTGCTAAAAAGCCGGAATGACGCATACAATCGAAGTGAATGTCATGATAGAAATGGTTAAACTGCCTAGGTGCATTGCATCTCAACGTGTGATTACATGTTTGTTAAACGCTGAAAACTAACAAGTTTGTTAATTTACCAGAAGATTTCAAACAGTTAATTTGTTAGAGCGTACTGGCATCATACCATTATCAAACAAGATCAAAAGGGCCTATACCAGAAAGCATGACTGGCTTAGAAAACAGTATTGAGTCGGAAAAGACGGCAAATCAGATGCTGAAGGAGGCAATGGAAAAAATGGAAAAAATGAGACTGGAGATGAATGAAATGCAGCTAGCCTTGGCTAGGGTTCAAAAGGAGCCCGAAGCACCCATTACTCCTACTTTCCCACCAGGATACACGCCGGAATACCCTTCCCTGGCCCTTCAACAAGCTTCCCAAGCCATCTCTACTATCAGGGAAGAGATGCCTACGATCCCCAAGCTCCGCCACCCAATCAGAAACCTCCTCCACCAAATATTCCTGTCTTTATGGCAGCTCGCCCAGCCACATTGCAAAGATCGTCTAGTGAACCACTGTTCCAAGCTCATGACACCCAATATTACCCTCCTGAACACACTTTTAAAGCTCCTGAGCCATACACATATACACCCCATTTTGGGATCCCGGAGGAAGCGAAGAAACCGATTAAGAATGAGGAACAAGAGGAAGTGATTCGAAAAGTCAAAAGCCTGGAGCAATCCTTCAGGAACATGCACGGTTTAGGAAACCAAGTCAGTGTTGCCTACAAAGATTTGTGCCCTTTCCCTGATGTCCAGCTGCCCGCAGGGTTCAAAATGCCCAAGTTTGATTTGTACGAGGGCCATGGCGACTCGGTGGCCCACCTTCGAGGTTTCTGCAGTAAAATGAGAAGAGCTGGTAGGAAGGATAAATTATTGATAGCCTATTTCGGTCAAAGCCTAGGCGGGTCCGCGCTGGAATGGTACACGAGACAGGATCCTGGCAGATGGTTTACATGGGATGACTTGGCACAGGCATTCATTGGTCATTTTCAGTATAACATTGAGATAGTCCCCGATCGTCTGTCATTGTTGAAACTGGAAAAGAAGCCCGCAGAGAGCTTAGAGAATTTGGTTTCCGCTGGAGGGAACAAGCAGCAAGAGTGGATCCTCCGATGAGGGAGAACGAAATGGTAGACTACTTTTTGTAGACACTGGAACCGACATACTTTGGTCATCTAGTGATGTCCGTGGGTAAATCGTTCAATGAAGTGGTAAAGATGGGAGCCATTATTGAAGAAGGATTGAAGTCTAACAAAATCTTGAGTTACTCAGCACTGAAAGCAACAACTCAGGTCATTCAGAGCGGCACGGGAGGTGCGCTCGGGAAGAAGAAAAGGGAAGATGTTGTGACAGTTGAGGCGAGTAATTGGTCCAGATCGAGAGGTCCTTCCCCCCACTACCAATCCAGATCCCATCACCCAAATTACCCACACACTCCAAATTACCCTCCACAGCCCTACTACCCACCACAAGAACCACACTTCTCCATCCATCAAGCCCAGACATACACCCAGCCTCCGACTCGCCCGCAATGGCGCGCGCCGGATCCCCAAAATACCTACCCACCTCAACAAAATGCATATCCACCACCAAGGGCCTAAAGGAACCCTTCAGGGCCAGGTTTTCGGGGAAATCAGGCTTTCAGAAATGAAAGGGTACAGAGACCAAGGACATTCACTGAGTTGGGAGAAACCTATACTGTTTTGTTTCACAAATTAAAGCAGTTAAGCTTGTTAAGCCTGCTGAGCACAGATTGCCAAATCCTCTTCCCAAAAATATAGACCACACAGTGAGTTGTGAGTACTGTTCGGGGGCTCCTGGACATGATACTGAGAGGTGTTGGAAATTGAAACATGTCGTGCAAGATCTTATTGACACCAATAAGATCGAGGTTCAGACACCAGAGGCACCCAATATCAACCAGAATCCGCTGCCGACTCACCATGAGGCCCATATGATTGAGTTGATACATGAAGAAAGGGAGCCAAAGAAACCGTCACGGACAGTGATGATGATCCGTGCCAGCCCAAAAGAAAAGTCGACCGATGGGAAAGCGGTAGTACAGTTGGAAAAGGTAGATGTCAAGCCGGTGGTGGTGATGGGGAAGAGTTTGCCTATTGTTGCGAAGAATCCAGAGCTGGTCAAAGTAACAGTGCAAGGGAAACCGAGCAAGCCAGCATGCATAGGGCTAGTTGTTATCAGGCCAGTATTGCAGTTGCTGATTACCAACGAGAAAGTCGTGCCATGGAGCTACAGTAAAACGATGGTAATGTACAGGGGAAAGGAGGTTGTGGAAGAAATATGTGAGGCCCAGGGGTTAACTCGTTCGGGAAGGTGTTTTGCTCCCATAGAGTTAAGAAGGTCCAACACAGCGGCGATAAAGAAGCCCGTAACGGAGGAAGAGGCGGAGGAGTTTTTGAAGAAGATGAAGGCCCAAGACTACTCCATTGTGGAGTAGTTAAGAAAGACCCCAGCACAAATTTCGTTACTATCATTGTTGATCCACTCCAGCGACCATTGCAAGGCACCGATGAAAATCATGAACGAGGCCCATGTTCCGGATAAAATCTCAGTGAACCATTTGGAAAGGATAGTGCACAAAATCTTCGAGGTAAACCGCATGACGTTTTCTGATGATGAATTGCCAATAGAGGGTACAGAACACAACAAAGCCCTATACTTGGCCGTGAAATGCGAAGACTCAATGGTCACCCGAGTATTGATCGATAATGGGTCAAGCGCTAACATATGTACTTTGACTACTCTGAATAAGCTGAAGGTTGATCATGATCGAATTCATAGGAATAGCGTCTGCGTCCGACGTTTTGATGGGGGTGGTACTGACAGTGGGTGAATTCACCCTGGAATTAACCATTGGTCTCGTTGAATTCACCATGGAATTCCAAGTGGTAGATGTGGCAGTATCATACAATCTTCTATTGGGGCGACCCTGTATCCATGCCGCCAAAGCAGTGCCTTCTACATTGCATCAGATGGTGAAATTTGAGTGGGACAGGCAAGAAATAGTAGTGCACAGGGATGATGGTACAAGCACTGTGGGTGATTCCATTGTACCATTCATAGAGACTGATGACGATAAAGGCCCATGGGTTTACCAAATTTTTGATGCAGTCTCAGCGGATAAAATTTCTAAAGGCGAGGACCTTCCACTTCCTAGAATCGCAGCAGCCACCTTCATGATAGCCTCAGAAATGTTGAACAACGGGTTTGTACCAGGAAAAGGTTTGGGGGTTGATTTGCAAGGTATTACCCAACCAGTTTCTTTGCCCAAAAATCTAGATACTTTTGGGTTGGGGTTCAAACCTACAGCAGCAGATGTGAGGCAGGCTCGAAAGTTGAAGAAAAGAGTTTGGGTTCTTCCCAAGCCAATTCCGCGTCTCTCCAAATCATTTGTCAAAGCAGGTATCAGAAAGTTGTCGGCCCCAAATGTTCTCGGACCATTGATTGGGTCGGATGGAGATCTGGATCAAGGTTTTGAAAGGTTGTTCGCCGGCGTCAACGTGATAGAAGCTGGAGAAGGTTCCAGTAGCGCAGATATACAGTTTGTGGGACCTAGAGCCAGTATCAACAATTGGACGGCTACTCATCTTCCTACTTGGAGAGAGTCTTGGTAGTAGGCTCTGGATTTTTCTTTCTTGTTTTCTGGATTATCCCAGAGTTGCAATCCAATTCTTGTTTTGTTTTGTATTCAGCAAAAGTATGAAACTCTGTTATCTCGCATTTTAATAAAGTGAAAGTTTTCCCTTCTTATTTTTGTTTTAATTTTGTCTTCTTCTTTTCTTTCTGAACAGTTCTCTTTATACTGGTTCTAATGACATGGCATGCACAACGCATCTTCAACCTAGTCTAAAAAATCAATCTAATTCCAAATTAATTGTACAAGAAGTCAATTATGACGATGAATCGGAATACGATGAGGATGAAGCCTTTGAAGAGATAAATAGAGAATTAAGCCAGTTCGAAGAGAAACCCAAGCCCAATTTGAATGACACTGAAGCTGTCAATTTGGGGGATGCAGACAATGTTAGGGAAACCAAAATCAGCATCCACATCGATCTGAACATCAGGGAGGAACTAATCAAAGCACTCATTGAATTCAAAGATGTTTTTGCATGGTCGTATGCTGACATGCCGGGATTAAGCATCGATCTAGTGGTTCACAACTTGCCCACTGACCCTGTATGCCCTCCCGTCAAGCAGAAATTGAGGAAGTTCAATACAGACATGAGAGTGAAGATTAAAGAAGAAGTAACCAAATAGCTGCAGGCAAAGGTTATTCGGGTCACTCGATATCCTGATTGGTTAGCTAATGTGGTGCTAGTGCCGAAGAAAGACGGGAAGATTAAGGTATGTGTCGATTATCGCAACCTGAACAGGGCAAGCCTAAAGGATAACTTTCCATTACCCAACATTCATATCCTGATCGATAATTGTGCCGGACGGGAGATCGGGTCAGTTGTGGATTGCTATGTTGGGTATCATCAGATCCTGATGGATGAAGAAGATGCGGAAAAGACGGCTTTCATTACACCATGGGGGACTTATTGCTATCGGGTAATGCCTTTTGACTTGAAGAACGCTGGGCCAACATACATGAGAGAAATGACTACTGTGTTTCATGACATGATACACAAAGAGATTGAGGTGTATGTAGATGATGTGATCATAAAATCCAAGCGTCAAGAAGACCACGTAACACACCTAAGGAAGTTTTTCCAAAGACTTCGGAGGTACGACATTAAGATCAACCCAGCCAAATGTGCATTTGGTGTTCCATCGGGAAAGATGTTGGGATTCATCGTCAGTCGGCGAGGCATTGAGTTGGACACATCAAAGATCAAATCCATCCAAGAATTTCCAGCGCCGAAGAACAAAACAGAAGTGATGAGTTTGTTGGGAAGGTTAAATTATATCAGCAGGTTCATCGCTCAACTCACGGCGACTAGTGAACCCATTTTTCGGCTACTAAAGAAAGATGTTGCAGTAGAATGGACGGCATAATGTTAGGAAGCCTTTGATCAGATCAAAGGATATCTATCAAATCCACGTGTGTTGGTTCCACCCGAGCCAGAAAGATCGTTGATTCTATATCTAACGGTCCTGGAGAATTCGTTTGGTTGTGTACTGGGGCAACACGACTTTACAGGAAGAAAGGAGCAGGCCATCTATTATCTCAGCAAGAAGTTTACGGTTTATGAGGTTAAGTACACCCAACTTGAGAAGACATGTTGCGCCCTAACTTGGGTGGCACAGAAGTTGAAGAATTATTTGTCTTCTTATACTACTTTCCTCATATCTCGTCTAGATCCATTAAAGTATATTTTCCAGAAACCTATGCCCACAGGGAGGTTAGCAAAATGGAAAATATTACTTACTGAGTTTGACATCGTCTATGTGACAAGGACGGCCATGAAAGCCCAAGCATTGGCCAATTACTTAGCCGAGAATCCGGTTGATGAAGAATACGAGCCATTAAGGACATATTTTCCTGATGAAGAAGTGATGCATATCGACGAGTTGGAATTGACCGAGGAACCGGGATGGAAACTTTTCTTCGATGGAGCTGCAAATTTGAAAGGAGTTGGAATAGGAGCGGTACTTATCTCTGAAATAGGACATCATTATCCTGTTACGGCTCAGCTACATTTCTTTTGCACCAACAATATGGCTGAGTATGAGGCATGCATTATGGGTTTACGGTTAGCTGCAGACATGGATGTCCAGGACGTTTTGGTCTTGGGCGACTCAGACCTCCTGGTACATCAAATTCAGGGTGAATAGGAAACACGGGATTTGAAGCTTATACCATATCGACAATGTTTGCACGATCTGACTAAGCGATTTCGATCAGTGGAGTTCAGGCACATCCCAAAAGTGCATAATGCGGTTGCCGATGCTTTGGCTACTTTAGCATCAATGTTGCACCACCCGGACAAGATTCATGTTGACCCGTTGCATATTCAGGTTCGTGCATGCTTATTGCAATATGATAGAGGAAGAAATAGATGGCGAGCCATGGTTTTATGATGTCAATGAATACCTCAGGATGGGGATATACCCGGAGCAGGCCACATGAGATCAAAAGAGAGCCATTCGGCGATTGGCAAATGGATTTTTCCTTAGTGGAGGAATGTTGTACAAAAGAACACCAGATTTGGGGTTACTGAGGTGTATAGATGTTGGCCAAGCCGCGACTATTATGACAGAGGTGCATGCGGGAGTTTGTGGGCCACATATGAGCGGATATGTATTGGCGAAGAAGATTCTTCGAGCAGGGTATTATTGTCTCACCATGGAGCGTGATTGCATTAGTTTCATGCGGAAATGTCATTAGTTCAGATACACGGAGATCTAATTCATTCTCTGCCAAACGAATTGCATACAATGTCAGCACCATGGCCATTTGTTGCATGGGGCATGGATGTCATTGGACCTATTAAGCCGGCAGCTTCCAACGGTCATAGGTTCATTCTGGTAACCATGGATTATTTCACTAAGTGGGTTGAGGCCAAAACGTTCAAGTCAGTAACCAAGAAGGCAGTGGTAGATTTTGTTCATTCCCATATCATCTGTAGATTTGGGATCCCAAAGGTGATAATCACGGATAATGGTGCTAATCTTAACAGCAATTTGATAAAAGAAGTATGTCAACAGTTTAAGATTATACACCGTAATTCCACCCCCATATCGTCCCAAAGCGAATGGAGTGGTTGAGGCAGCCAACAAGAATATAAAGAAGATATTGAGAAAAATTGTAGAAGGATCAAGGCAATGGCATAAAAAGCTACCATTTGCATTGTTGGGTTATCGCACTACTGTTCGTACTTCAGTAGGTGCAACTCCTTATTCGTTGGTATACGGAACTGAAGCAGTGATACCAGCAGAGGTCAAAATTCCGTCCCTTCGGATAGTCGCTGGGGCCGGAATTTATGATGATGAATGGGTCAAAGCCCGATTGGAGCAGTTGAGCTTAATTGATGAAAAGAGATTGGCAGCAGTATGTCATGGCCAATTATATCAAAAGAGAATGGCAAGAGCATACAACAAGAAGGTGCGTCCTAGGAAATTTGAAGTGGGACAGTAGGTGCTGAAATGAATCTTGCCACATCAGGGCGAAGCAAAGGGCAAGTTCGCCCCAAACTGGCAAGGACCATTCATTGTGACTAGGGTATTATCCAATGACGCTCTATGCCTGACAGATGTCGAGGGGAGATGCATCTACATGACTATCAATTCTGACGCAGTCAAGAGATATTATGTGTAATTTCTTTGATTGAAAATTTTAGTCGTTTTGTTTGTTTGTACTTGGCATTTATCGGAGAATGAAATGACAGAGGCAATTTTTCTACTATCCAAACACTTTAACCTTTGCTTCCCACTTTGAGCCTTACTTATTCTTTCATACCCCTCTCTCGGAATCGTTGATGAAAATAAATATAAATATAAATATATATATATATATATATATATATATATATATATATATATATATATATATAACA
>MDKF010583883.1:0-13835 GCA_026770625.1 Nicotiana glauca
TTTAAACTATTTAATAATTTTGAGTATTAATTTTAAATAAAATAAATATTTTTTCAATATTAAAAAATCATACATTGATTTATATAATAATATTAAAGGATATAAATAGATTATGATATTAAATAAAGAGGAATGTTAATAAAAGCCACATAAGAAAATAAAATACCACATATTAGGTAACTTAATAGCAATAATTAAAAATTTAAAAAGATTTAATATTAGAAATAGAAGGGAAAGACGATTTGAACTTGAGATTTAGATTAAAATTATGGTGAATACGCTCAAAATATGAATAGGACTACAAATTAAAATTTTACTAGATAAAAAACTAAAAATTGGATAACAAATTAAATCTAAGGAAATACAAAATAAATATCTCATGTGGGTAATTTTATGAACGAAAATTAAAGTCTAATTTGTATCCTAACGTTAAAAGAGAAAGAAAATTTAATTACACGTGATACAAAAAATAATTATAAGAAAATTTATTAGATTTAAAATATAATAAGAAAAAACTTATCTATTAATATTTTAAACTAATTCAAAGTTATAACTTAAAATAAGACATGATATTATATATTTTGTTTATCGGTAAAATATTAATGTAAAAAACTAATTAAAATTCATAGTAGTGAAGAGGATGTATAAAGAGGAAAATAGAGATAGTGTGAGAATATTTATACTTTGAATTAATTAAGTATAAGAAAATTAAATAATTAAATAATACTCAAAATATTATTGAAAGATTTAAATAAAAAAAGAGTTCCAAATAAGAGGATAAAAGTACAAAAATAAATTAACTTTTAGGAATAAATTTTTTTATATTTATATATGTTTATCAAAAGGGCAATAAGCAGGATATCAAGTCAATTGGTAAGCTAATAAAAGATTATATGAATATAACATTATTAAGTAATAGATAATGCAATAACTAGAAGCAAATATTAAAGAAAGAATACACTGTTTTGGGTGAAAATGTAGAAGGATAAGATTTATTCGAATTTGCGGTGAAATATAAAGTGATAGTAAGAATTTGCTAAATAATATGATCAAACAAGACATATCACAAATGCGATATGTTTAGTATTATTTATTATTGACCACAAAATAAAATGCAAGTACTAAATCAAGGAGTTGGATTGTTACAGATATAAAATAAAAATATAAATAAAAAGAAACATGTTATCTGGAAGTTTTTAATTATAAGGTAATTCCAATAACTCAAATTTTAATTTGATATTTGTGTTCGCGCATCGCGCGAGTACTAATACTAGTATGTATATAATAATAGTTGTACTTTCCATAAATAGCATGTGATGCTAAGATATATTTTTATTTTCTAATGGTACATCCAGTCAAAAATCACCGTATATAAAATAGCGTAATTTATCTTGGACGGTTTTTTAATTTAATAAATTGAAAATAATATCTTACGTAATTGTACTTTGGAATTTGAGCACTACTTGTCACTTTTCGGCCATAGATTTACCTCTGCATCGAATTTTCAGTATGTTGATATATTATATTTTGTTAGTATACATGTGTATACTTTAGATCCAGTTTTTGATATGATATTAAAGTCTTGTTGCAGATTTATATCTCGTTAAATAAGCAGGGAAATTAAAATTAAACACCCTTAAATTGGCCTCAACTTGTTAGGTATTGAGAGTGTTGTTTATTGGTTTAAAACTTTCTTTCTATGTCTCAATATATTTATGAGTCATGCAATTGCCCTCCTATCCCCAACATTACTACTATTAATTATAATTGACCTTATCAAGAGTCAAGTTAAATGAGGAGATACAAAAAAAATAAAATTAAATGGCACTATTGTGGAGCATCAATAAAGTTGTCTACGTGTGCCCTATAGGTCACTAGGGGCGGTTTTAAAATCTTAATTATGGGATACATGAGCCCATGATCTTTTCGTCAAACTAGGTATTTTATGTGTATATTTCTTAGAATTGGTTCAATATTATATATTGGTACTCATGCTCCATAAATGTTGAATGGTGCACTTGGTTCAATATTTAATTATTTACTCAAACAAATATGGATCAATTCCCACTTTACACTTTTTCCTTTTCCTTTCTTTAGTGGTGCACCCATGTTCTAGAAATCCTAGATTCATAACTTTGATATATGGAAGCAGTATTACTTGAATTAAGGTAGGCTATTCATATCACACTGCTTAGGTACGACTCTATAAATGTAGGATACCTTATGCACCAAATTTTATCTTATTAGAATTACAAGAAAATACAGATGACTTCACACCATAACAAAAAATGACTCATATTTTTAAGTTTTACCTGACCTAGCTTATATTGTACATATTTTGAAAACACTAGCAAATTCAACATTTGTGTTCTTACAACCATTGCTTCTAAAAGTTATGGAGTTAAATCTGTATTCTCACAAACATTGCTTTCACTCTCTCTTCTTCTCACATCTTATACATATGCTTCAAGGGTTGTCCGCAATTACTGCTTCTCTCCCTGTATCACCTGATTGCAATGTAAGAAAATTGAAAAGTAGAAGTCCGCAGTTGAAGGTCATTCAAAGTTTTGCTTTCAAATATTATATTTTTTGAGTTTGTTAGTTATTTTGATTGAGTGTTGTTCCAATTGATTGAAAATATCAAAAGGAGTTCAAAATTTAAATTTGAAGTGATTTGGAGTAGATTTGAGTTAAATTTCAGAAAAGATGCAAGGAAGAAGACGAAGTCAGTTTTTTTGTATAATTATGTATAATCTTGTATAATAGTGTATATTAGTGTATAAATTCATCTTATACACTATTATATACTTTTATATAGCTTTATACAAGCATTTGTAGATGAACTTCTTCCACGATTTTGGGTTGCAATTCTTTTCAAAATCAGTCCAAATCTTCATTAAATGACTTCAAATTTTATATACAATCTCTATTTACTATTTCCAACAAGCCTAAATAACACTACTCCAAATTTTTTACAAAATTAAATTTCGGAAAATCCTATTTAAGCTTGTTAAAAATCTAATTTTCACCACCCAAATGGATTTGGTTTGTTGAACTAATAATTGAGTCACACTTACTGACTCAAAAATTAACTTAAAAGCTTGAGCAATCTTTTTTTTTTAAAATTAACTAGTAATCTCGAGAACCTATTGGAGTTCAATGTTGAGTATTAGCCTATTATTTTTGAGCTAGTTGGTTGTTGGGGTGTCAATGGATATTCGAAAACCGACTAAACCGACCGAACCGTACCGCGCCAAACCGATTTTTAGATTTTTTTTTTAAGAAACCGTAGGTTTTTATATAAATCTATAACCATACCGATAAATAGGGCAAGTTTTTATTTTATAAAAATAAACTGAAAAAATACCAAACTGTACCGAATAAATTTTACATGTAAAAAATATATTTATTTAGTATTTTAAAAATAATAATGTATTAAATTTTCTTCGGGCCTTGAAATTATGAAAACTATTACAAGTGTAACGACCCGACCGGTCGTTTTGAGCTTTTGCATTTTAATCGCCAGTTTTCGGGCATGACTAGCCCTGTGTGATATATTATGATTTATGTAAATCGTTGGTTTTGGTTTTCAGGGTAATCGGAATGAACGGTTCTCAGTTTGAAGCTTAAAATTTGAAAGGTTTGATCGAATTTTGACTTGTTAGTATATGATCTCGGATTGAAATTCTTATTATTTGGTTAGCTCCTTGAAATGATTTAGGGATTAGGAGCATGATCGGAATATATTTTAGAGGTCCGTGAAAGGTTTAGGCTTGAATTGGCGAAATTGAGATTTTGGCATTTTCTGGTTGATAGATGAGATTTTGATATAGTGGTCGGAATGGAATTCCGGAAGTTGCAGTAGGTCCGCTGTGTCAATTGGGATGTTTGCTTAAAATTTTAGGTCATTCGGACGTGGTTTGATAGACTTTTTGATTGAAAGTGTAATTCAAAAGATTTTTGGAATCTTAGGCTTGAATTCGATGTGATTTGGTTGATTTGATGTTGTTTGAGGTGTTTCAAAGATGGGTATAAGTTTGGATAGTGGTATATGACTTGGTTGTGCTTTTGGTTGAGGCCCGAGAGCTTCGGGGTGATTTCAGATGGTTGGAAAAAAGTTGAAGTTGAGTTGGGACAGTTGAAGCATTTTGTTGTTGTCATAATCGCACATGCGGTTGGGTGGCCACAGGTGCGATGCCCGCAGAAGCAGACAAGAGGAACATCAGCTGGAACTGTAGAAGCAGATAAGGAAGCGCACCTGCATAGCGCAGGTACGGGCTTTGCATCGCAGATGCAGAAAATGAGGGCATAAGTGAAAACCGCAGATGCGGTGTCTTGGGGTGCGAAGCAGTACCGCAGAAGCAGTAATTGGATCGCATGTGCGAAAATCCTGGGTCAGAAAGTATAAAATATTTCCTTCGCGATTTTTGGTCATTTTTCTCAATATTTCATTCGGGATAAAGCATTTGGGAGCAATTTCAAAGGAGATTTTCAGAGGGGTTCATTGAGGTAAGTTCCTTGGTTCCTAAGCTCGTTAATATGGTGATTTTTATCGTTGTTAGCATTAAATTTAAAGGAAAATCAGTAGTAAATTTGGGGATTAGGGCTTGGTTAATTGGAGAGTTTTGAAGGTGATTTGAGGTCCGATTTTGGTACTTTTGATATGTATGAACTCGTGAGAGGATAAGGATTTTATTGATGTGATTTTTATCGGATTCCGAGATGTGGGACTGAGGGTCGGGTTTGAGAAATTTTAGAATTTTTTATGTAAATTGGATATTTTCGAGCGGGCTTTGTTCCCTTAGCATATTTTAATGGTCATGTACTAATTTTGGTTAGATTGGAGCATCCGGAGGTCGATTCGTAAGGGCAAAGGCATCGCGGGCTAGAGTTTGGACCAGATCGAGTTGAATAATGATTGTAAATATTGTCCTGAGGGTTTGAAATTCCAAATTTCATATCGTTGTGCTATATTGAGGTGACGCACACACTAGATGATGAGCGTGGGGTCATGCACCGTTAGGGATTGTGACTCAGTCCATCCCGAATGACTATTTTACCGCGTAATTGATTGAAAATTGTTTGCTATCATCATGTTTTGGGCTGAACGCCATATTTGGGCCTCGTGCCAACTATTTGGACCCTTAGGGAATTTTTTACTGCTATTTCCTCACTGTTTTGATTTTATATTAGTATTCAGTCATGCTACATTATATTGTTTTCATAACTCAGTCATGTTTACTCCGTTTTTAACACTTTAAATGATATTTTGGGTTGAACATCATATTTTACTGTGCCCGAGTGGCTTTTAGAGATTTCTGACTGAGTAAGGCCGAGGGCCTCTGTTGTGAGGATACTTTTGGATCGGGATGCATGCCACAACAGTGATACACTAATTTATGATTATGAGGCCGAGGGCCTGAGAGTGTACGCCACGAAATAGACTGTTGATATGAGGTCGAGAGCCTATTTATTATGTCACGAGATGGCTTGATATTGCGTTTGGTCCGTAAGGCACCCTACGGAGTCCGTACACCCCTCAGTGAGCGCAGGTACCCATTGTGATATGAGATATAGCCCGAGGGACTAGTGTTGTTCCATGTTATTGTCCGAGGGGCTAATTCTGTTGGAATTGTGCCCGAGGGGCTAATTCTGTTGGAATTGTGCCCGAGGGACAAATTTTATATGTTTATCTTTTCTAGTTGCCTTTCATTTACTTATTTAACTGTTAAAAAGGTATTTTATGAGATTTCACTATTTATTTATACTTTACTGGTTTTACGCTACTTATTTATAACATATTGTTGTGCTTTTACGTAATTTCTTATTGCTCAGTCTTCATTTATTGTTATTACTAACTGAACTGCAGTACTCACTTTACTCCCTGCACCCTGTGTGTAGTGATGATAGATTATAATTACGTATTTTAGTCGCTTATTACACTCAAATTTACTGCACTTTAATTGAGTTTTCATTCCAACGTTAGTGTTCTGCACTAATTGTGTGTTTTATGCCTTGTAGCAGTAATTACGAGCTATATAGATAATATGGAATAAATTCAAGTGATTTAGAGCTTTGAAGTCTGAGTAAAAGACCAAGGAATTAAGTCGGGATCATATTCGGGGATCAACGGATGATAGAGCAATAAAACGAAGAATCGAGTAGGCATATTATGCGCTATTTAGTAAAATGCACATAACTTTTTTCTCAAAACTTTACTTGGGCTCCACAATATATGGTTAGAAAGTTAACTCATATAGCTACAACTTTCATGTTTTATATTTTTCCAAATTCTAAACGGAATAGGGTAAAAAAAGCGGTGAAAACTGCGACCGCGGACTGAGGCAGTACACTTGCCAAATACCGCGTCCGCGCCGCGCCCGGACCACGACTGCGGTGTCCAGACCTGAAAAAATTATCCTTTTTTGCGTATGAGAAGGTATAATTATTTGCGCCCAACCCTACTTGGTATATATACATGGAAAATGGTATTTTGAGGGGAAGAGACCAATTTTTGACACAGATTCGACCTAAGGAGGCAGAGACACAATAGGAGCAAGGCGGAAAATTCTTCAACGAGTTTTTCCTTCCTCTTCCTATTTTTCATTGTTGATTATGATTTTTAGTATTGTAGTTTCACATACTATTATGAATAGCTAATTTATTATCTAGGATTTTAATGGAACCTTTTGTAGGATAAATTCTTATTTTGTTTTTATATAATTGAGTCGTTTGATTTTTCTGCTTATTTAACTACGTGTTTATTGTTGTTGATTGAATGGACATCGATTGATTGTGCCTATTTATTGAGTGTTTCTTGAGAAAGGATACATACTTAGGTAGTTGTTGAACAACGTCACTCCTAACGTATGTGAGAAATTAATACAACGGGTTTAAAGGCAGGTTTAGAAATAACAAAGCCTTGACGTGGTCATAATGAACGGTTAAATAAAGTCAACTAGCGTAGTTCGAGAGAATATGTCTAGTAAATTATTGTGGTTGCTCGAGAAAGACTTACGACACCTAAAGTGCTCACGATCAGTACAGAATACATTGGAAAAATTGTAGAGATAGAAGGATTCCGATAAATTGGAGAGATCATAACTCTAGACCTCCTTAATTTAGTCGCCAACCCTTTGTCTCGTTAGTTGATAATTTTACCGTTTTCTAGTATTTGTTAGTTAATTAGTTAGAAATATAAATTTCAATTTTATAATTTAGAAAATTATTCAAACTTGTCTTTTTAGTGATTTTATACAGATATAGCTAAGCCTTAGTTTTCTGTGGGATTCGACTCCGGACTTTTAGACCAGATTATATTTGCAGCGACCGTTTACCTTTTTAGGACTAGAGTTGGGCGTGATCAAATTTTAGCGCCGTTGCCGGGGAACTAACGGTGTAGTTGTAGCTGCATATATTGCTAGGGTTCAAGTTTGAACTTTTATTTTGTATTTTTTTTATATATTTTTTTTATAACTGTTGATTTGAGAAACATGACATCTTAGAATTATGGGAATTTAGGTGTAGATAATTCTACTATTGATCCTCATACATGTTGTGAAGGAAATCACCCGTATCAAAATATTACCGAGAGCGAGTTATGTGTACCAACTCAATCTTATTTGTGGAATGTGTGTGTGTGGTGGTAAAAATGGTCACTTTAATGGTTGTGCTTATATTTTCTTATCTTCCCCCACCCCTTTACTATGATGTTTCTACCTTTTCTTGTGAAGTTAATAGGAATAAAGAACCTGGGGATACAGACTTGAAGGATATCAATGATATGTTAAAGTTCCTTCTAAAATAAAATAATGAAAAACAATTGCAGATAGAAAGACAAGAGGCAACTATTCGCAAGTTGGAGGCTCAATTGAGTCAAGTAGTTAGAGATTTTAATGCTCAACAAGCCAATATTGATGATAGTAGCCAAGAAGAGCATGAATTTGAGATGTTAATTGGTGAGGTCAGAGTAGAACATCAACAACCTAGCCAACTACAATATGAAGATGTCAATGTTGAAGAAGTGAGACTAGAGTCAACCAAGTACATTGAAGATACAAATTTTGTTGACTCTAGTATCATTGATGTTGAGGATGCTGAAAGTCCTGAAATTCATGTGTGTGAGCGCATTGGTCCTCACTCCAAATATTTTTCTAAATTGTGCTCGGATGGCGATATGGAAATAGAGTCATCCGAGTCGATTGAGAAGTCAAGGAATGAGGAACAAGGTGCCTATATTCTGGAATTTTTCTTGCCAGAAAGACATGACTACATACCTCATCTAAAAGCCAAGAAGTGTGGAATAGTAAAATGGTTGCTTGGGCCAATTAGATTTGTTCCTCCACCCCTGGAGCATAGCCGAAAACTTGATGCCAAATTGGGGGTTCAGTTCATAAGCTCGAGGTAGAGGCAAAAAGTGATTCGCGTCGTGCCGCGACACTAAATCAAGCGCTTGTTGGGAGGCAACTAAGCTTTATTGCTTTCTTTTATTATTATTTTTATTTATTTTTTAATTGTATTATTTTTGTAGTGTCAATTTTTTATTTTCTAGAAGCATGGAAAGCAAAGGTATTGTAAGGATACAACAACAAACCAAATGGTTGGAACTAAGTGTGAAGTACCCGCACGAAGGAGCAAACTTGGGAGAAGTCTGAGTACCCCATGAGCTGTTAATGCTTCGGCCTTTGGCCTACCAGAGAGTCTGTTTTACCCTTTTATTAGTTATGGTGTGCATTGGAGATAATGCACAATTTTAAGTGTGGGGTGAGGAGATTGTTTGAGTGACTTTCTATGCTATTTTAGTTGTATTAGTTGAATTGAATAATTTTTTTTAAAATAGAAAAGATTGGACTTTTCCCGATGATGGATATATTAGAAAGTTTTCTTGAGGGATTTAAGTCTAAAGAAAAAAACAAAAAGATTTTCTTTTGTTAGTTAGTGTAGAAATTAACCCTTGGTTTTTCTTTAAACCACGGTTCTTTTTCAAGGATTTTGTTTGAATCGGGTGTAGATAGTTTTTTTGGGAGTAGAAGCCGTTGTATTGTGTTTTGAATTGAAGCAATATCTCTTGACTTTGTTATGCCTTGAGAATAGTGAGTACTTTGGTTGTGACGCTTAGGCTTAGTTTTTTACTCTTGTATAAGTACCTTAAATTTTATGATCTTAACTTTGCTTAACTGCTTTGACTAGGGTGTCTTGATGAAACAAATCCTGAGTGAGTTATGTGTCATGTGGGTGTAAGGATTTGTTATATTCTGTGCATTCCATTTGATGCCTATAACTTGCCCCGTGTGTTTGCAAAGCGAAATAGTAGTTTTATTCAGTCTTGAAAGTGATATAGGCATTTCTTTGTTGAGCCAGATATGTATATTTTACCCGCCTAATTGTTATGTATTGTAGTTAACCCATTTGACCATGTAATCTTGTTTATTTGGCAACCACATTACAAGCCTTACACATTTATTTGAATTAATCATCTATTTGAACCTTTTAACCTTTCATGAATGCTTGAATTATTATGAACTGTGTAAAAATTAAAGTGTGGGGTGGTTGGTTTGGCTTTTGAGTGGAACTAATGAAATAAGGAGAAAGATGCACTGTTTTGAACAAGTAAGAGCCACTTGAATTGAAAAAAATAGTTGTATTGCTGTGAAAAAAAAAGTATTCCTTAATAAGTGGTGACTCTTGATGTAAGTATGCTTAAAGAAAAATGGGGTAATATACATTGATGTGAAGGTGGAGTTTTGGTTTGACATAAGTATTGGGTTTGAATGTTAAAGTATATGTATTAAATTGCTTAGGGAGGTGTAGTTACTCTTATATCTAAATGTATCTTACCCGTCCCGTAGCTTACATTACAACCAAATAAAGTGCTAATTGATCCTAGATTGAAAGAACACGATTAGTAGAGTAATACACTACGAGCAAGCCTATGGTCCATCTTTTGTGGCACATGAATGTTATTTCTGAGAGTGAGTGAATTCTTTTCTATCTTGAGTTCCTAAGTATTATTAAATTCTATTGTATGGAACTACTCTTTTTTGTTATGGGAGGGCACTTGATTCATGAAGGAAAGGTAATATCAGTGACCTCTATGTTAGAGTAAGCAGGTGAGTTTTGAATAATAAGTGGTACTTGTGAGTCAAATCTTGAGGTGGCGATGTTACGCTTTTGTGCTTAATCTATTTTAAATATTCTTGGTGTGATGAGTTATGAGAATTGTTTAAAAAGGCTGTGTCTATATAAAGTGTAGTTTGATTGCATGAGGAAGAGCAATGGTTTAAATGTGGGGTGTTGATGATAGGATATAATTACGTATTTTTGTCGCTTATTACACTCAAATTTACTGCACTTTAATTGACTTTGCGTTTTACTCGTTAGTGTTTTGCACTAATTGTGTGTTTTATACCTTGTAGGAGTGATTTCGACCTATATAGATATGGAATGAATTCAAATGATTTGGAGCTTTGAAGTATGAGTAAATTCCCAAGGAATTAAGTCGGGATCGTATTCGGGGATCAACGGATGATAGAGCAACAAAACGAAGAATCGAGTAGGCATATTATGCACTGTCTAGTAAAATATACATAACTCTTTGCTCAGAACTCCATTTGGGATCTACAATATATGGTTGGAAAATTAACTCAAAGGGCTACAACTTTCATGTTTTTTATTTTTCCAAATTCTAAAGGAAAAAGGGTGAAAACCGCAGTCAAAGCTGCGACCGTGGACCTGATGCGGAGTGAGGAAGTACACTTGCCAAATACCGCGTCTGTGCAGCGCCCGGACCACGACCGCGGTGTCCAGACCTAAAAAATTAACCTTTTTAGTGTAGGAAAAAGTATAATTATTTGGACCCGACCCTACTTAGTATATATACATGGAAAAATGATATTTTAAAGGGATGAGACCAATTTTTGACACAAATTCGACGTAAGGAGGCAAAGACACAATACGAGTAAGGCGGAGAATTCTTCAACGAATTTTTCCTTCCTCTTTTTATTTTTCGTTGTTGATTACGATTTTTAGTATTGTAGTTTTACATACTATTATGAATAACTAATTTGTTATCTAGGGTTTTGATGGAACCATTTGTAGTATAAATTCTTATTCTGTTTTTATATAATTGAGCCGTTGGATTTCTCTACTTGTTCAACTACGTGTTTATTGTTGTTGATTGAATGACCATCGATTGACTATGCCTATTTATTATGTATTGCTTGAGAAAAGATACATATTTAGGTTGTTGTTGAATAACGTCACTCCTAACGTATGTGAGAAATTAATACAACTGGTTTAAAAGCAGGTTTAGAAATAACAAAGCCTTGACGTGGTCATAATGAGCGGTTAGATAAATCCAACTAGCGTAGTTTGAGAGAATATGTCTAGTAAATTATTGTGGTTGCTCGAGAGAGAATTACGACACCTAAAGTGCTCATGATCAATAGAGAATACATTGGCAAAATTGTAGGGAATATGGATAGAAGGATTCCGACAATTGGGGAAATCATAACTCTAGACCTCCTTAATTTAGTCTCCAACCCTTTGTCTTGTTAGTTGATAATTTTACCATTTTTTAGTATTTGCTAGTTAATTAGTTAGAAATAAAAATCTCAATATTTATAATTTAAAAAATTATTCAAACTTATCTTTTTAGTGATATTAAACAGATATAGCTAAGCCTTAGTCTTTGTGGGATTCGACTCCGGCCTTTTAGACCGGATTATATTTGCAGCGATCGCTTATCCTTTTTAGGACTAGAGTTGGGCGTGATCATGCAGATTCAAGCGCTTCAGGTCCTGCTAGCGAGAGTTGATAGCTCCCGACAGATTTTTCGGAGTCCACTAGGTTGCTGCTCGGCATTCGCAGCCCGGTGTTTCTACCTCTTATCATTATTTCTTTCCCTTGTACTGGATTTGTAATAGACTGTGTAGTCCACTTTCCGTATTCCTAGACTTATGTTAGATGCTCATAACCGGTGACACCCCGATGTCGGGTTGTGTTGGTTTTTCTGCAAATTGTACTGTTTCACTGTTCTTTTGGGATGTAATCATGGTAATGACTTAATTATACTGTTTTAACTGCTTAAGATGAATTGGGTGTTGTGTTGGCTGACCTTGTCTTCACGATAGGTGTCAGCACGATCGGGTCTGGGTTTAGGATCGTGACAACAAGTAATTAAACTCAAAATACTAATTCCTAAAACCTATTATGCTACTTCTACTTAAACTAAGTTATTTCAAGTATCTTTATTAGCAAGACACAAAGTATTCTAGCGGTTATGAGTAGCAAACTATAATATATTGAATATGTTTCCTTTCATATAATTTAGATTTATTTTTTTGAATATTTAATCTTCTATAGACTTTATTCTTGAGTCCCAACCTGGTATATCTTTCAACTCATGTGATTTATATTTTCTTTGACTTTGTTTGATTTCTTTTACACTGTTGTAGAATAGTTGATGGATCTATACTATAATCATCTTTATTTTTTTAATTCATCACCCTTTTAAACAGTAAACATGTCTAGAATTTTGCTAAGTCCTATAAAAGAACGTATGTTATTGCATTCTACTTCTACTGGTGAATTTTACATAATATTAAAAAAAATACCGAAAATTAACTGAATCGTACCGATACCGAAGAAAACCCAACATGATTGGGACGGTTTCAGAAAGGCTAATTTTGGCCATACATAATAGAATAACTGAAAAATTGGTATGATATAAATTTTAAAAAATAACCGACTGAATCGAATCATTGACACCCCTAGTTGGTTGTAAATTAAAATATAGGCTATAAAATTAAAAAATAGGGAACCCAGTTATTTTAATGTTAAATTTTACCTTTTACTTTCCATGTTTCTCGACAATAAGTAATGCGTACTCAATTTAGCATGTAAGCGGCTCGAAGAGTAATAATACACAAATTCAATCGCAAGGAGCAATGTGTAATATCAAGTAAAATATCAAATTGGAAGTTCAAAGAAATGGTCATCGATTTATATGGATACGTAGATAACTATTAACTCATCCAATGATAAATGCATGCATTTCTTGAAACAAAAGGATTTGGCCTTAATTGTGTGAGATATACATAATTCTAGCGGATTAATTTTGCACGTTTGGTATTTTTGGAGTTGATTTGGTGAAACGTCATTTTCTTTTCTTTATTATTTATTGCTTGTTCTAGTCTTCTCTGATTCGAGGTGAATTGCCCCATGTTATGAGCCTCTCCCTTTTCCCTTCTTTTTCTCCTTTCCATTTTTTCTCTCTCCTTGTCATATTATTTATTATAATCATAGACTAGTAATCGTATCCGCGCAATGCGCAGTCAGTAATAAAAAATATTAATTAAATTAAATTATGATCGGACTTGTTTGATCCTATTAGATTATATTACTTTAATAAAATTAAATTATTATCTTACTTGTCAATACGATATACCCAATAATGAATCAAAGGTACTTATATATTTAGTGAATAACTTTTTTGTTCTATATTTTTTTTTATTATATTAAGCAATATTTAATATTCACTTTCTTTTTGTCATATATGAGAAGATTTAAAATTTATTACTGTTGAAATATTTTTTTTTATTTTAAACGTTATTCTATTGTTCTTAATAATATTATCTAAATTTTAGTGAATAAAATCTCTGTTAAACTAACGGGACTTATACATGGAGCGCATTTAATAACTTTCTGTTATGTATTTTTCTTTATTATATTAGAAATGTTTAGTATTCGCTTCCTTTTGATAATATATGAGAAGATATATAATTTATTATTGTTGAAATATTTTTTTATTTTAAATTTATGTTGTTGTTCGTAAT
>MU788676.1:0-20482 GCA_026770625.1 Nicotiana glauca
ATGTATGAAATGCATGAAAAATACGTAATAATCTCAATATTCCTTCCGGATAAATTTTTCCAACTGCGTATTATTTTGAGACCCGCGAGTAGAAGATAATAATATTTTTCATGGGGAATCAAGAATATAGACATCTCTACTATTTCTATGAATAGAGTAATTTATAGAAATTGTGTGTTTGCTCGTTTCTTCAGTGTCATATGGACCATGCCAAAAGAAAGAAGGGAGGTCATTAACATACATGGAGTAGGAATAACACGTAAAATATTCTTGGCAAAGATTGCACAGTACATCTAAAACTGCAAAATTCCACGTTGCTACTGTTCCAATAAATCCTCGTAGGAAAATTTGCTGCTCTTATTAACGTTTTTAAAGAAGATGACAGTGAGTTATGACTCCTGCTTCTAACGTTTCCTATATAAAAAATAGCTTCTGATCTCCAACATTTCAAACTAATGAAAGGAAGCCTTCTTGCTTTCTTTTGGAATGAGTAGCGTTTTTGTTCTCATCATTTGCTTTGGATTTGTTGAAAATTGGAATGAATTTACTTCTGAATGAAGCTTTTGTTGAAATGAAAATTTGATTCTGTTTCAATGTTTCTTATTTGGACCAAAGGCAGATCACTCTTAATCTTTTACAAGGAATTCCTAATGTCTCACATATCAGACTTTAAAAATGACTCATTCTTATGAGTCATTTAATGGTTTACACGTTACTTGATCCACTAAGCATATATGTCAATGAGTCATATGCTTGAGTAGTGGCCTAATGGCACGTGGGGAGTGGGGGGTGAAGATTATTAATCTTTACTCACTTATTAATTAATTGGGTAATATTCCGTTACCCGCATAATTTAAAAATTATCTCAAATTATTTAAATTCTACTCATTTTTAATATACTTTATACATCGTACTACCATGGTCATATGGCACCTTGCATGGTACTAGTCCATAATTATCGGGTATTATCGCTCGACCCGTATTTTATCCCAACATGCCAAACTTGGACGAAAATTCGTTTTCTTTGACTTACTTCCCCTCTCACCTTCACGAATTTATTTATTACTTATTTGAAAAGGTATAATTCTTATAATCTCCAAATAATCTTTTCCTTGGACTAATGTCAATTACCTTACGACAAATTCAACGTACAATACTATAGGGTGCAACATCGTCGTAATTTAATACTGCGAAGCGTAATATCACCGTAATGTAATACTGTAGGGTGCAACATCACCGTAATATTGTGCGGTGTAACATCATTCCCCCCCTTTGGAACATTCGTCCTCGAATGTTGACTGATGCTCTTATCATTTTCATAACTTACAACACTTGTAATTACCTTAATACTCTCCTTGCCATTTAAGTAGTTGTTGTGTGAATAAATCCAAAGTCTAGGGTATTCCCCCCTTTAGTCTTTTTGCTCATATCATGACTTGTGGTCGAAATCTTTCTATTCTCGCAACTGTTGCTACCTTATGTCAATTAGCCTATATGACCCTGGCTTTGAAAGTGCGCTTATACGATTCATTTTTCCTTTTTCCTTTTTAACCTTTTGTTAATCTCTAGGCTTTACTTTGTAAACATATACAAGGCTTAATAGGATACCACTCTGGGCATCTATAGGTGTACTGATGTTCTTCGCTCGATACTTTGTAGAACTTGCGAATAAGGCCATATCTTATTTCATAGATCCGGTTATCCATTTGTATGGCTTTACTGCATCTACATGGGTCATACTATACCATAATTTTTAATTTTTTTTTAATTTAGTATGCTTACCAAACTCCTAGTTACTTTTGTTGCTTATCTTTTAGGTATAGATCTTAGTCCTTTAATGTTCCTCCATTACCGTTTGTCTTAAGAAGGATGTCATAATCTCATGTCATACTTTGTAATATGTATCTGTCCATTGTTGATTCTCCTTAATATTGATTTACAATCCTCTACTTGAAGACTTGAAACTTCTTACGTAATACATTGCCACTAGGGCTTACGTTGCATTGAGGAATATTTGAAGTGATTTTCATAATCGTATTTCATAGTGTCTCAATGTGATTCTCTTTATGGGGGTATCCTAATTTCGTGCCGCCAGAGAAATCTTTCCATTTTTTTAAATCATTATTCAAACGAAGGCTCAAACGTCATCCGTTATCTGTCACAATTATATCCTAATTTTATTACCGAGTCAGCATTTCATTTCTTCTAAATGTTATTAATCTTAGACTCCTTTGAGTTCATTCAGGCTATACTGAACTTTCAATAACTTAGAGAAACCATTATCTCTCTTGTTTCCATGGACTTAATCCTGAGGACTTATCCATTATTGTCACCTTTTCACTTGCCTCATCCTTACTCATGTTTCCTTAATACTTTATGGCGCTGTCATACTTTAGCTTGCGACCTATACATATCCATTTATACTACTTTCTACTTTCCTTCAACTTGCTTTCACCATAGATTTCCTTATGTTATTCTGGAACGTCAAGCGAGACATCACATCGTCTCCAACTTTTCTCTACACTCTTAACTAGATCTCTCAGTACTTAGAAACCATAGGGTGGAAGACATGCCGCCGACAATGCCGCTATCATTATTGGATCCCCGTGCTTATAGCCTTCTATCCGAAGTATGGACCATTCACGATCTTCTGCTTTGAGTATCTCGTACGTTTTTCACCTTTACCTTACTTACCTTAAAATCTCGCATCGTTTCTTCTATCTCTTTCCTACTTCCCTTCCACCTAGGTGTAATTCACGTCCATAACTTGAAGTTATTATTATAACACTTGCACCTTTGGTGCATATACAATTCGGTAGGAGCTTCATACTAACTTCCTATAAGGCCGGTACTCTTCCAACTGGCTTTATCGTAGAGCCGTTATAAAATATAGTTGTTGTGTTATTTCTCTTGAACATATGATATTAAGAGTGATTTTGTCATGTTCTCAAGCACAACTTCTATAATTTTTCTAGGTCCAATAATAAGACTCCTGATTTACTTGGGTAATGTAATTCTTTAGTTTCCTCTTCCTTTTGATCAGCCTTTACGTAGGCTTAAGCTGTCTTCCGATCTGTGGCTCATGGTATTAGTTATTACCTTAGCCTTTCATCGGCGTTATGGAATATTCATGATACAATCTTCTAACAATTCAATCCTTTGTATATGCCATGGGCTCAATTCTTTCGTTTTAATTTATATCAGAGTTTTCTATGACTGTATGATTGTTAACAAATATGCTGCTTGGATAATGCTCCAAAATCTTGAGTGTATCCATAACTTACTAGCTCTGGATCATTGATCGAATAATTCCTTTCGTTCCATCTCAGCTTTCTTTAAAAGTATGCAATTACTTTTCCTGGTCTTTCTGCCCATTGTTGCATGCATACTTAACTCATCCTAGTTCCCATACATGCCATAATTTTTGTGAAACTCATATAGTCTCAAATATTACCTTCGATATTTCTCCCCGTTCATTAGCCACAGTAGGTGCCACGTTCTTTTGGAGGGCATACAATTTTTGTTGTGAGACTGCTTTTACATAACCATTTCTCATTCGAGTTACTATGTTTAGGTTCAAGCCTTCTTCCTTATTTCCACAACTAGTCTTCCATTGTAGTACTTAGGGAGGATTCTCTAACTCTTGTAAAGCTGTGGGCTTATTATATTGTATACTCGACGGCCTCCTGATGTCCTTCCTTGCCTATAATTATCCATAGTTACTTACCTCTATGCCCTGGAGCTTGTGGGTAGCTTTTGAATTGATATTTTGACTGTCTTCTCAGTTGCATTCTCTTTTATTTCCATAGCACTAATGAGGTACCCTTTTAACATCCCCATGTGAATATATCTCAAGTATTATAATGTCATACTGTGAGGCTGAATTCCCCATATTGGGGTTCACTCTGTTTATCTTGCACGATCTATTGATTTGTCTGTAACCTCTTGTCTAGTAATGACTAGGCTCTTCCTGAATCAACTACTAACTATTCATTAGCCTATTCTCATATCCATATTCACGTAACCTTTCTTGGGTTATTTCCTTTGTATTAACTTACCTCATGTACTGGCTCCTTATCTATCAACAACATCCCGGGCAAGAATCCTTACTTCCCTTTCTTGACGTTGTGCTTACATAATTTTCTGAAACCATAGCATATCTGTAACATTTGATCATCTCATACCTTTCTCATTTTTATCGCATTTTTCCTTTATCATTCCATAGTTACTAGATCCACTTAATTCTGACTTAATGCCACATCACTCCATATTCCCCCCTTTTAGGGGAGTACTAAGAGTTGGAGCTACAACGACAATCCTATAGATGTTTTACCTCTTCAACTTCAGTGTCCTTTCATATCATCGATGACCCTTACTTGCCTTGCGGTAATCCTTCTGTACCAAGGAAAACAAAATTCCTTACTCACGATGGTGACACTTAGTGTAACTGGCATATACATTCCCACAAACTTAACTTTTCTCCAATTGCTTGCTTTAGGGAAACGTCTTACTGAATGACCGTTCTTAGAATTTCTCATGAATCTTCTTCTGTTGTCCATTCTATTATCGCTGAAGCGCGATCTGAAATTCTCATGATGCTGACTATTATCAAATCACTCAGTCCCTTGCTCATGTTTAGTTTATCTTATTCACCAGCTCATACTGATTTCTATTACTCTAAGGTCTGACGTTTCCTTTTATTAATCACATTAGAGTCGCGAACATAGTTCTCCAAATGAGGATATAACTTTATGGCCTATATCCTTTTGTTTTCTCAAGGCCTAGTTCCTCTCGGCTTTTCCTTCACTTAACTATATATCCTATAATACCATCATTCATTTTTTTTTCCAGTTGTCCTCCATGCATCACATCTTACTCTTAACACTTCATTAACTCTCTTCTCATTTTCTGCTAACATTTCTGTCTAACACTTTATCATGAAGATTTCCACAAGACATTCCTTTGCTTTTAGCTTTCCTTGCTTCATTCATCGGCTCTTCGGGTTGCTCAACATCCTTGCTCTACTAGGGGCGAGAGTCGTACTAAGGTAATATCTATCTCTTCTAGGCTTTCAGTGCCTATCATCTGATTTTTTTTTCATGATAGTATTCACATCTAATTTTGATATTCTAGAGTGCACCATCTGGGTGTCTCACAAAGAGATCTATTAGCACATTTGCAATATCCTCTGGCAATGTAAGCTAATACAAGCAATCCATTCACCAATTTGGGTTACCCTAACCCCGGCCGGATCTTGATATCCCGTCCTTCTCTTAACTATACCTGTTAGCCCCCATAGGGCATAATTGAGATGGGTACAACCAATTAAACATACCTCTGTTACTGCTGAATATAACTCAAAAAGCTTATGTTCCTCTGCCTGCATTATAAATACTGTTAACCTTTATTAACTGGGCGCCTCGTACTCCTCTTCATCATGCTTCTCATGCTTGTTGAAACTTGTATTCATCTTCTTAATCTCTCATTGTCTTTCACCATAAAGGTGAACAGGCATTCTTGCCTTAAGGCTTCTTATCAGGAAGCTTACACTTTTCAGTACACCCATGATCTGCTAAGGACCTCACATTTACTTATCGTAGGCATCATACAAAAATTCCATTTCTCTGACTCCGCTCTTCCACAACTATCTTTATTTCCAACCTTCTTTCTGGATGTAGGTATCGTCTTATTACAAATAAAATAGAATTTCGGAATTTGAAGTCTTGTAAGTGAGCTCTACCACACGATCTAGAGTAAGAAGAAGAGTGACAATCCTAAATGCCTTGTAGCCTCCTGCTTATAAGTGTGGTGCACGACACAACCATAAACAAGACTCTACTAGACATGGCTTGTAGACTCCCTAGGACAGAACTACTCTGATACCACTTTTGTCACGACCAAAACTGATGGGCCGTGACGAGCAACTGATATCTTACTTAATCAAGTACCAATGTAACATATCTTTCTTATTACATCATCATATAAACTCAAAACATGCAAGGTCGTACAATCTTTTATATACAAGACAAATGTCTACAAGCCTCTAAGAATACATAAATGTCATAAAGGTCGGGATAGAGTCCCGCCATACCAAATAATACACGTCTAAATCATACTAACCAAACGAGCAACTCCAAAGCAAATGGAGCGCACCAAAATCTTTCGCTGAGCTGATAGCCTACTTGGAGGGTTCTCGACCTGTCTATTGGGACCTGCGGGCATGAAACACAGCATCCCTAGGAAAAAGGGACGTCAGTACGAATAATGTACCGAGTATGTAAGGCACAAAAATAAATACAGAAGAGACATGGAAGACATATAGATTACATGACTCAACCTGTAAGTCTAAATAACTTTGTAAATCATAAATTACTTTTAGCGTCATGCATATGCGTATGAATGTCATATCGGGCATAGGTACATGTTTCATAACATCATCAGCCTCTGAGGGCATCCCATCATATCATATCGGTCACTGTGGGTGCCAGCGGATCAAGTGGTGGTGCGTACATAACGCCATAACCTTTCCCATATCCCATATACATATATATACATACATATATACGTATATATAACGCAGTAACCTTTTCTCATATCCTATATATATATATATATATATATATATATATATATATATATATATATATATATATATATATATATATACGCCATCTGGTTATGGGTCAATGCACATGTATGAAATGCATGAAAAATACATAATAATCTCAATATTCCTTCCGGATAAATTTTTCCAACTGCGTATTATTCTGAGACCCACGAGCAGAAGATAATAATATTTTTCATGGGGAATCAAGAATATAGACGCCCCTACTATTTCTATGAATAGAGTAATTTATGAAAACTGTGTGTTTGCTCGTTTCTTCAGTATCATATGGACCATGCCAAAAGAAAGAAGGGAGGGCCTTAACATACCTGAAATAGGAATAATACATAAAATATTCTTGGCGAAGATTGCACTGTACTCTTCTAAAACCGCAAAATTCCACGTTGCTACTATTCCAACAAATCCTCGTAGGAAAATTTGCGGCTCTTATTAACGTTTTTAAAGAAGATCACATTGAGTTATGGCTCCGACTTCTAACGTTTCCTTTATAAAAGAATAGCTTCTGATCTCCAACATTTCAAACTAATGAAAGAAAGCCTTCTTGCTTTCTTTTGGAATGAATAGCGTTTTTGTTCTCATCATTTGCTTTGGATTTGTTGAAAATTGGAATGAATTTACTTCTGAATGAAGCTTTGGCTGAAATGAAATTTTGATTCCGTTTCAATGTTTCTTATTTGGACCAAAGGCAGATCACTCTTAATCTTTCACATGGAATTCCTAATGTTTCACATATCAGAATTTAAAAATGAATCATTCTTATGAGTCATGTAATGGTTTACACGTTACTTGATCCACTAAGCATATATGTTAATGAGTCATATGCTTGAGTAGTGGCCTAATTCCACGTGGGGAGTGGGGTGAAGATTATTAATCTTTACCCACTTATTAGTTAACTGGGTAATATCCCGTTATCCGATAATTAATCAATTACCCGTATAATTTAAAAATTCTTTCAAATTACTTAAAAATACTACTCATTTTTAATATACTTTATACATCGTACTACCATGGCCATATGGTGTCTTGCATGGTACTAGTCCATAATTATCGGGTATTATCGCTCGACCCGTATTTTATTCCAACACGCCAAACTTGGACAAAAATTCATTTTCTTTGATTTGCTTCCCCTCTCACCTTCACGAATTTACTTATTACTTATTTGAAATAGCATAATTTTTATAATATCCAAATAATCTTTTCTTTGGACTAGTGTCAATTACCTTACGACATATTTAACGTACAATACTATAGGGTGCAACATCGTCGTAACTTAATACTGCGAAGCGTAATATCACCGTAATATAATACTGCAGGGTGCAACATCACCGTAATATTGCGGGGTGTAACAGTAAAATCATTTACTAAAGTCAAGAAATATCTAAAACCATCATAGGTATTAGTGTTGTAAGGTCCTCAAATGTCAATGTGTACTAATTGGAATGGAGCAGATGTGTGAATGGAGCTATCAGGAAATGGTAATCTCTGTTGCCTAGCCATAAGACAAATAGAGCAAATAAAAAATTGTTTAGAAGAAACTTTGCTAGAAACAAATGGAATAGACTTCATTCTAGCAAAGGGTATGTGGCCTAGTCTCCGGTGCCAAAACAGATCACTTTTATTGATAGTAAAAATTGAATTACAATGGGGAGCAAGGGGAAGAGGATTAAGTGCAGAATTAGAACAAGAAACATTACAAGAGTGATTAGTAAAAATAGGGGAAGACGATGCAGTAAAATCAGAAACATTGTAAATAGTAGATTGGACTGACATAGGTTATAGAGCAGTATCATCAAGGTGTAGAAAATACAGATCATTCGTAGCTTTACCAATTTTCAGTGGCTTCTTCAAAGAAGGGCCATATAAATAGCAATTAGAAATGGTGAGTATTGCAAGACAATTAAGTTGAAGAAGAAGTTGATATACTCAGATCAAGTTAAATTTAAAAGAAGGCACAAGAAGAATATTATGTAAGGGAATGTCAGCCCTAAGGTGTAAAGAGCTAGTTGTGACAACCTTGAGTTTATAACCATTAGGAAGAGTGATAAAAAAAGTCTTAGGTAATGGTTTTAAATTGTAAAAAAATTGTTTATGAGGTGTCATGTGGTTAGTAGCCCCAGAATCTAAAATCCAAGTATCATCACTTAATTGAGAAGATGCACAAACATGAAAATCAACAAAAGTAACCATAGAACTTTTTAACAAACTTACAAAGTGAGCATAGCCAAAAGTTTCTCCAGAAGAACCATTGTTGTTGGTACTAGGAGAAATTTTTGCTTGCTGTAGAAGAGATACAAGATGTTGATATTGCTCCTGGCTTATACCATTAGTGGATGAAGTCCCAGGTAGGGAAAGAGGAGCTTGAACTGAAGATTCATGGATGAAGTATCACCTTGAACACATGAGGCAGACATTTTAGACCGTGTGAACTTGAAATCAAGAGGGAATCCATGTATCTTGTAGTACTTGTCAATGGTGTGCCTTGACTTTTTACAGTACTTGCATGACACTCCCACACCTTGCCCAGGCTTCTTGACTCAAATTGAACCCTTTGATTAATAAATTTTTGATTACCAGAAGGTGGAAAAGATGCATACAAAGAAATTGAATCATTGGAGAAGCCTGGTGTGTAGAAGATTCCCGCTGTTTCTCATCATGTCGTATCATAGAATAAACTCTACTAATAGTAGGGAATGGGGTCATCATCAGAATGTACTTTTAATTGTAGAGTAAGATTCATTAAGGACATCTAAGAACCAAAAAAGCTTGAGTTCTTCAATGAACTTGGGTAAAGCACAACAAGAACAAACATGACCTACATAGTTAGTACTCATTTCATCCTAAAGACTGTGTAACCTAGTAAAATATGATGCAATATCTGAAGTCCCTTGAGAGATACTTCAAATTTCCCTCTGAATCTAAATGAGTTTGGACCTATTAGACTGTCCAAATCTTTTATTTATATCTAACCAGATTTTCCTAGTAGTGTCATACCCCAATACACTTGTAGCAATATTTCTAGAGAGAGAATTAGTGATCCAAGCGATCACCGTATTATTGCACCTTTTCCAAAAGGAATAATAAGGAGAATCTACTAAAGGTTTATCATGCCGACCATTAATCAGAACTAATTTATTTTTGGTAGACAGAGAAGCAAGCATACTTTTACTCCATGCGACAAACCAGTACTATCAAGCGGAGAAGAAATTAAATGATTACTAGGACTATCTGACGGATGAAAATAAAATGGGTGAGAAGGATCTAGACTAAAATTGGCAAAACCCTCAGAGGAGACGGACGAAGACATAACTTCAGCATTTATGGTCATAATAATAGCTAGTATTTCTAATATCAGATGATATTTGTAAGAAAGCATAGGAGAATAATCACATATCCATAGTAACAAATAGGAGTGAAATAGACGATACCGCTCTTCCTTTGAAATGGTGAAAAACTGTCGGGCTTTGAAATTTAGTCAAAATTCCATGGACAACATTAGGAAACCTTCATCCTCGAAGTAATCGACCATGACATCCGTAAAACACAGTAATATGAAAAAAATAGATTTTGAAATATTAGGGTTTGTACTTGAAACCGAAACTTGTAAAACTAAAGTCGAGGGTAACGTCGCTCGACTCAGACAAGAGAGCTGATATCGATTCTCAGCTCTGATACCATGTTAAGTGAATAAGAGCTCGATTATTGTACAAACTCCATTATCAGAGAGGAAGAAGAAGGGAAGAAGAAGAGAAACAAAGAGAGAGAAAATATTTGATCTTATTAAAATGAATAATGTTTCACACCTTTATTCCGGAACCATCTATTTGTTTTTATACAAGTAGAAGTGGCTATCAAGTAAATACAAAAATGTGCCTAGCTATTACAAAATGTGACAATTTGTTACGACCCCGGTTCGCCCTCCGTGAACCATCGTGATGACACCTAGCCCCTACGACTAGGTAAGCCTAAAAATGAGGAAAGTAAACCAATTTGCGGAAGAAAACAAATAAAAATTGAAATATTGGATAAAATAGCGTTTAATAGTTCCGCTCAGCATACACAATATCAACTCTCGAAAACTAATACTTTTCCCAAAACCTGGAATCTCATCAAATCACAAGCTAAGGATACTACATAGTGCTCTAATTCCAGAATGTCTAAAACAAAGTAAACACAGAAGGGCTATAACTACAAGAGAGAATGGAGAGAGACTTCTCGATCTGCGGACGCGGAAAATATACCTCGAAGTCTCGAAGGTTCGCCTCGCCTCAAGAATGGTAAGTCTGAATAGAGATACATGGATCTGCACATGAAAAAAAATGCGCAAAAAGGGCATGAGTACACCACAACGGTACTGAGTAAGTACCAAGCCTAACCTCGGTCGGGTAGTGATGAGGAAGGTCACGACCCTACTGAAGTTAAATAAAATATAAAGTTCGTCAGTGTAGAACAGAACAGTATAAATAAGTATAATAGTAAAAGTAACTCAGGATATAAAGGACAACAACAACTATTAAAGAGGCAAAGTAAACACAGAAAGAAATACGGCTCAGCACCAAAAATAACAATCGGGGATCTCCCAGGATAACGTCTTGTAGTCCCAAATATACATATCCAATGGATCTTCTAGGATACCATCCCGTAGTCCAACTCATAGTGCGCGGGGAACTACCGAAATCCCATTATGTAGTCCCAATATAAATACCCATTACCGGAGGAATCTACCGGGTGCAGTCCCGTAGTTCCATGCAAATGTGCAGGGGGATCTACCGGAATCCCACATCCTTAGTCCCAAATGTAAGAAGACAAGGGTGAGCTACCGGAATTCCACATCCGCAATCCCAATATAAATACACAACAGTAAGGGAAAAGTTATTTAGAAATGTCAAATTTTATATTAAGGCAAACAAGTAATTCTAGCTTAACATGCTGCACAGAATTTAGGTAAAGAAGTTTGAGCAAATAAAGCAATTAAATCATTTAGAATTGATTTCCTAAGCTAACAATAGGCTTAATAGTGCAAGCAATAGAAACAGGGAAGGAAACATACAGGTCATTACTTAATGAAAATCGAATTTCCAACAATTCTCACAAGTACACACTTGTCACCTCACGCACCAGACATTTCAATTATCAATAATACCAAATCCTAAGGGGAAAGGTCCCCCACACAAGGTTAGGCAAGCCACTTAACTCGAACCGGCTCAATAATCAACCCGAGACCACGTTCTTGCCACGAGTACTCGACTCCAAATGGCCCAAATCTATTCAATTCAATTGCATAATATAAATAACACTTCAAGTAACTGATTCTACAAATAAATTCTAAGCTAATACGCAAAATTAGGTAAAATGACAAAAATTCCCCTCGGGCCCACATCTCGGAATCAGGTAAAATTTACATTTCGAGAATCCTCACACTCTCACAAGTTCAGTCATACCAAAAGTACCAAAATTGGAGCTTAAATCATCACTCAAAGGTCTCTACCTAGTCAAGCACTAAATTCAAAATTACCACTAATTTTCCTTAATTTTCATGCTTAAAATGATAAAAATCATTCCAATAACGAGTTTAAGGACCAGAGACCTTACCCCAATGAACTCCTTTGAAAATCCCTCTTGAAAATGCTCCCCAGGGCTTCTTCCCATTTGAAAAGAGGTGAAAATAGCTAAATTTTGCGAAGGCGAGAATTTATATATTTCGGCCCAGCTAATCTGCTTCTGCGGTCCCGCATTTGCGGACCAATGGTCGCGTCTGCGACAAATCACTAACTCAGCCTTCTCCACACCTGCGATTCCCCATTCGCAGATGCAGTACCGCTAGTGCGGTAAATCTTCTGCATCTGCTGTTCCTCCCCAATTCCGCTTCTGCAATGACAATGACTCTTCTATGGATACGCAACTGCGAAACTCTACCGCATGTGCGGTTATGACAGAAAACCAGCAGCTGAAGCTGCTCAAATAACTCCCAACTCTTCCGACAACCTTCTGAACCCATCCCGAGGCCCTCGGGACCTCAACTAAAAACTCAAACAGGTCTAATGCCACTGTTAAAACTTATACCAATCCTTAAAAAAACTTAAAACAACATCAAAATGACGAATCAACAATGGATTCAAGCCTAAGAACTCCAAAACTCTAAAAATACGCTTTCGATCAGAAAGTCTATCAAACCTCGTCCAAATGACCTGAAATTTTATACACACGTCACATTCAACACTACGGAGCTATTCCAATGTCCAGAATTCTATTTCGGCCCTCGGATCAAAATCTCACTATCGAACCGGAAACTTCAAAAAATTTGACTTTCGACATTTCAAGCCTAAATTAGCTACGGACCTCCAAAACATAATCCGATCACGCCCCTAAGCCCGTAATCACTCAACGGAGCTAATGGAACCATCGAAATTACGTTCCGAGGCCGTCTTCACACTACGGTCAAATTTCCAACACTTAAGCTTTAATTTACGGACTAAGTGCCCATAAACTCTCCGAAACTCACAACCAAACATTGCAGAAATTCAAAATAGCAGAAATAAACACGGGGAAAGCAGTTAATAGGGGAACGAGGTGTAAATTCTTAAGATGACCGGCTGGGTCATCACATCCTCCTACACTTAAACATTTGTTCATCCTCGAACGAGCATAGAAATATACTTGAAGTAGTGAAAAGATGAGGGTAACGGCTGCGCATAACCTGCTCGACCTCCCAGGTCGCCTCCTCGACCCGCTGACCCTGCCACGGAACTTTTACTGATGCAATGTTCTTTGACCTCAGCTTTCGAACCTGCCTGTCTAATATCGTCACTGGCTCCTCAACATAAGATAGATCCTTGTCCAACTGGATTGAACTGAAATCCAACACGTGCGACGGATCACCGTGATACCTCCGGAGCATCGAAAGATGAAATACCGGATAAACTCCTGCCAAACGGGGAGGTAAGGCAAGCTCATAAGCAACCTCCTCAACACTCCGCAATATCTCAAAAGGGCTAATAAACCTTGGACTCAACTTCCCCTTCTTCCCAAATCTCCTAACGCCCTTCATAGGCGAAACCCGAAGAAAAACCCTAAGCAGAACCCGATCTCCAACCATATAGGAAACATCATGAACCTTTTAGTCTGTGTAACTCTTTTGTCTGGATTGGGCTGTACAGAGTCTATCCTGAATCACCTTAACCTTCTCCAAAGCATCCAGAACCAAGTCTGTGCCCAATAATCTAGCATCACTCGACTCAAACCAACCCACCGGGAATCTACACTGCCTACCATATAAAGCCTCATATGGTGCCGTCTGAATGCTGGACTGATAGCTATTATTGTAGGCAAACTCCTCCAACGGTAAGAACTGATCCCAAGACCCTCAAAACTCAACCACACACGCGCGGAGCATATCCTCAAGAATCTTAATAGTACACTCAGATTGTCCGTCCGTCTCAGGGTGAAATGTTATACTCAACTTCACCCGAGTACCCAACTCATGCTGAACGACCCTCCAGAACCGTGATGTGAACTGAGTACCTCTATCAGAAATGATGGAAACTGGAATACCATACAGATAAACAATCTCCCGGATATAAATATCCGCCAGACGCTCCGAAGAATAGGTAGTACACACAGGAATGAAATGCGCGGACTTGGTCAGCCGATCCATAATCACCCAAATGACATCAAACTTTCTCAAGGTTCGTGGGAGCCCAACTACAAAGTCCACAGTGATCCGCTCCCACTTCCACTCTAGAATCTCTATCTGCTGAAGCAACCCACCTGGTGTCTGGTGCTCATACTTCCCTTGTTTATAGTTGAGGCACCGAGCTACAAATCCAACTATATCTTTCTTCATCCGCCTCCACCAATAGTGCTGCCTCAAATCCTAGTACATCTTCGCAGCACCCGGATGGATAGAATACTGCGAACTGTGGGCCTCCTCAAGAATCAACTCCCTAAGCCCATCAACATTGGGTACATGACCCGACCCTGCATCCTTAATACTCCGTCCTTGCCAATGGTCACATCTCTAGCATCACCATGCTGAAACTTGTCCTTGAGGACAAGCAAATGAGGGTCATCATACTGACCCTCCCTGATACGATCAAATAAGGAAGACCGAGAAACCACGTAAGCTAGAACCCGAGTGGGCTCCGAAAGATCCAATCTCACAAACTAGCTGGCTAAGGCCTGAACATCCATTGCCATAGGCCTCTCCAATGCTGGTAAATAAGCCAAACTCCCCAAACTCTCTGCCCGGCGACTCAAAGCATCGGCCACCATATTGGCATTGCCCGGGTAATACAAAATAGTGACATCATAGTCCTTAAGCAATTCCAACCACCTCATCTAGCGCAAGTTTAGATCCTTTTGCTTGAACAGATGCTGCAAGCTCCGATGATTAGTATAAATCTCACAAGGAACCCCGTACAAATAATGGCGCCAAATCTTCAGGGCGTGAGCAATGGCAGCTAACTCAAGGTCATGAACATGGTAATTCTTCTCATTCACCTTCATTTGTCTGGATACGTAGGCAATCACCCTACTGTCCTACATCAAAACTGCTCCAAAGCCAATCCTTGAGGCATCACAATTGACAATGTAAGACCCAGAACCTGTGGGCAATATCAAAACTAGGGCTATAGTCAAAACTGTCTTGAGCTTCTGAAAGCTCTCCTCACACTCTTCCGTCCACTGGAACGGAGAACCCTTCTGGGTCAGTCTGGTCATAGGGGCTGCAATCGATGAAAACCCCTCCAAAAAATGACGGTAGTAACCCATCAAGCCGAGAAAACTACGGATCTCTTTAGCTGAGGATGGTCTGGGCCAACTCTGCACTGCCTCTACTTTCTTCGGATCCACCTGAATACCCTCACTCGATACCACGTGGCCTAACAATGCCACAGAATCTAACCAAAACTCACATTTTGAGAATTTGCATATAACTTCTTTTCCCTCAGAGTCCGGAGAACTGTCCTCATGTGTTGCTCATGATCTTCCAGACTCCGGGAATACACCAGAATGTCATCAATAAAGACAATGACGAACGAGTCAAGGTACGGCCGGAACACACTATACATCAAATGCATAAAGGCTGTTGGGGCATTGGTCAGCCCAAATAACATAACAAGGAACTCACAATGACCATGCCGAGTCCTGAAAGTAGTCTTCGGGATATCTGGCTCCCAAATCTTCAATTTATGGTAACCTGAGCACAAATCAATCTTAGAAGACACCCGTGCACCCTGTAGTTGGTCAAACAAATCATCAATACGAGGCAAAGTATAACAATTTTTCATTGTAACTTTGTTCAACTAGCGATAATCAATGCACATACACATAGAAACATCCTTCTTCTTCACAAACAAGATAAGAGCACCCCAAGGTGATACACTGGGCCTAATAAAACCCTTATCCAGCAATTCCTGCAACTGATACATTAACTCCTTCAACTCAGGAGGAGCCATACGATACAGAGGAATAGAAATGGGCTGAGTGCCTGGCAACAAATCAATGCCAAAATTAATATCTCTATCGGGCAACATGCTTGGAAGGTCAGTTGGAAACACATCAAAAAAATCCCGTACTACTGGGACTGAATCAACGAAAGGGGTATCAATACTGACATCTCTCACATAAGCTAGCTACGAGTCACACCCCTTCTCAACCATACGTTGAGCCTTAAGGAAAGAAATAACTCTACTGGAAGTGTGATCTTAAGCACCCCTCCACTTAACACGTGGTATACCTGGCATGGCCAGCGTCACGGTATTGGAGTGACAATCAATAATAGCATAATAGGGCGACAACCAGTCCATGCCCAAGATAATATCCAAGTCAACCATGCTGAGCAACAATAGATCGGCTATGGTCTCAAAACCACTAAGAGCAACCAAACACAACCAATAAACACGGTCCACAATAAGAGAATATCCCACAGGAGTAGAAACATAAACAGAGGAACTCAAAGAATCCCTAGGTACACCCAAATGCGGAGCAAAATAAGAAGACACATAAGAATAAGTGGAGCCTAGATCGAATAAAACCGATGCATCTCTGTGACAAACCAAGAAAATACCTGTGATGACAGAACCAGAGGCAACAATCTCGGTACGGGCCTCCCCCTCTAGGGCAACCTCTACCTCTCCAACTTTCACCTCTAGCAGGCTGAGCAGGTTGGCTAGCAATTGATGTTGTGATCATAGCTTGAGAACTCTGCGGAGCGTGCTGTGGCTGAGAAGTCTGTGGAGGTGCACCCCTTCTAAGTCTGGGGAAATCCCTCACCATATGGCATGTATCAGCACACTCAAAACAATCTCTAGGAGGATGTGGCGGCTGTGGCTGGCTCGGGCCAGGTCTGCTGGACTGGCACTGAAAGCACCTCGCACATGAGGCGCACTAGATACTCGAGGTGCATAATAAGGCTCCTGGGGCCTAGGAGGAGCTGGAATACCACTGGCTGCTGGAAGAGCTGAATGAATTGGGCGACTCATATAACCCCTACCATGGCGACCTGTTATTGGGGCATGGGCACCAGAATAATGGCCCGACTCTCGAGACTTCTTGGCCTTCCTCTCCTCTTTCTCCCTAGCATGCATACTCTCAATCCTCCCAGAAATGCTCACCACCTTCTAATAAGAAATATCCATCTCCAACTCACGAGCCATGCTAGACCTGATGCTCGAAATAAGCCTCTCAATAAATCGGCAAACCCTTTTACAAACAGTAGAAACCAAGGTCGGTGCATGTCTGGCCAAGCTAGTGTAACGGACATCATACTCGCAGACAGTTATAGCACCCTAACGCAAATGCTCAAACTCTGCGCGGCATGCGTCTCTGAGGCTTTGAGGAACAAACTCACTCAGGAATATATCTGAAAACAGAGTCAAAGTTAGTGAAGCAGCCTCATCCGGAATGTCTAACTCATAGGTGCGCCACCACTCATAGGTGGCTCCTTGAAGCCGGAAAGTAATAAAGAAACCCGCTCAATCCTGATATACCCATGGTACGGAGAATACGGTAGCACTCCTCTAGAAATCCCAAGGCATCATCTGATGCTATCCCACTGAATACAGGAGGATCATACTTCTTGAACCTCTCATGAATAATCTCTGGGACCTGATCAACATGCACTCACTGCTCAGGAGTGCCAGCGGCGGGAGTCTGTGCTCCTCCCCCGCCTGAGATCAGGCTGCAGCAAGGGGAAGGAACACTGCCTGAGCCAGAGTGGTAATCATGCTCATGAACTGCGCAATAGTCTCCTAAAGCGCTGGAGTAGTAGTAGCAATAGACGTATCAGGTGTCTGGGCTCCGACTGGCACTGCTGGTGGCTCCTCTGTGGAAGCTCATGCGGGTGCTCTGGCTCCACCACGTGAAGTCCTTGGCCTCTGACGGCTGCAGTAGAGGGTGCGGGTGCCTGATCATCTCGGGTAGCACGTGTCCTCACCATCTGTGAGAGAATAGAAGACAAAAATTTAGAATTGTGACATTAAATCTCTCACGACAAAGAAATCAAATAAAGTGGAATTTTCTTAACAGTTACATAGCCTCTCATAGATAAGTACATGCGTCTCCGTACCGATCAGCTAGACTCTAATAAACCGACTTGTGATTCATGACTCCTATGAACCTAGAGCTCTAATACCAACTTGTCACGACCCCGGTTCGCCCTCCGTGAACCATCATGATGGCACCTAGTCCCTACGACTAGGTAAGCCTAAAAATGTGGAAAGTAAACCAATTTGCGAAAGAAAACAAATAAAAACCGAAATATTGGATAAAATAGTGTTTAATAGTGCCGCTCGGCATACACAATATCAACTTGTGAAAACTAATACTTTTCCCAAAACCCAGAATCTCATGAAATCACAAACTAATGATACTACATAGTGCTCGAACTCTAGAATGTCTAAAACATAGCAAATACAGAAGGGTTGTAACTACAAGAGAGAATGGAGAGAGACTCCTCGGTCTGTGGATGCGGCAAATATAGCTCGAAGTCTCCGAAGGATCTCCTCGCCTCAAGGATGGTAAGTTCGAGTAGAGGTACCTGGATCTGCAAATGAAAAACATGCGCATAAAGGGCATGAGTACAGCACAATAGTACTGAGTAAGTGCTAAGCCTAACCTCGGTCGGGTAGTGGCGAGGAAGATCAGGGCCCTACTGAGGTTAAATAAAATATAAAGTTTGATAGTGTAGAACAGTAAAAGTAACACAAGATATAAAGGACAAAAACAACTATTACAGATGCAAAGTAAACACCGAAACAAATACGGCTCAGCACCAAAAATAACAATCGGGGATCTCCCAGGATACCGTCCTTGTCACGCCCCAAAATTTGAGGAGCGCGATCGGCGCTCAACCTAGTATACCCGACTAAGCAAGCCTATTAGATTTCATTCTACCCAAACTATTTCATGAATAAAGAGGAGATGGACTCCATTACTCATACTTAGTACATATTTCATTACCAACTTCCACCTTGTTTCCATTAGCAGCTTAAAACATAATTATCAAAATATTGCAAGTTTATAAATATTTACCAAACATCAATATTTCAAATTTAATTCCCAATACCAAACACCACCCACAACCTGTCTACGGAGCCTCTACATAAAACTGAAGGATAATATGGAAGTGCCGGCAACAAGGCTCCGGCTATACCTCTAAATACAAGGTACATGATAACAATCATACAGGACCCCGAAATGAAGTGGGGCTCACCAAATAAGCTGAAAGGAAGATGCGTCACTGGCTGTGACCAACACTGCCTTCTATAGAACCACCTACAATCATAACACGAATGCAGCGCCCCCGGCAAAAGGGACGTTAGTGCCATTGAATAGCGCTAGTATGTATAACTAAACACCATCTATTTAGAAAGAACTTTCATACAACAATAAAGAAATCACTAGTGAAACTCAAACACTTTAAATGATCGCAACATTATCAAATAAAAGGGATCATATAGCTTTCACATAATATTCGTACCTTTAGGTTGTGTTTCATAGCCCATCCATGGGGTTCACATACCATGTTATATTATACATCTATACGTTTCACAGCCCGTCCATAGGTACCACATATTATATTATATACCTATGCGTTTCATAGCCCGTCCATAGGTTCCACGTATTATATTATACACCTATGCGTTTCATAGCCGGTCCATAGGTTCCACATATTATATTATACACCTATGCATTTCATAGCCCGTCCATAGGTTCCACATATCAATTAGTCGGCACATGGGGCAACAATCATTACAGCATACATGGCGCTAAGCCACAATTCATAACTCAATCTCTTCTTTCCCACATTTTACATCAATATCAATTTCAACAACAAGCCATTCAATTAAAGATGTTAAGTACACATGAGTGGAACTATGAATCCTCGGCATATACAATATCTTAGAGATCATACCCTCAAGTTTATTGACAATGGAACTTTGAAACACCAGGGGCTCTTCCGAATCAATAGAGGGGGTACACCAACCCGCAATAAAAACACACAACAAAGGCATAAGCAACTAACTACACCAATTATCCTTGAATCATTCTTTTTCAATCATGACCTTATACAATTATAATTCAAGTTCTCGGCATATTGGCCACACTCTATTTTCCAAATTAATTTGATCACTTCAAACATCTATATACGTAGAGGATTTCACATAGTTTGACATAAGATATGCAACTCAATCTCAATTTAAGGTCTTAGCATTTCAATATATGATTCATATTCCTTGCACCTTTTTTTTAAGTTATCAATAATAGCACCTTGGTCATATTGGAATGCATCTTTCACAAATATAGGGTCACAACACCAATTCATGTAAGGTACCAATCACAGCAAGAATCCAAGGTTCA
>MU788676.1:25957-40573 GCA_026770625.1 Nicotiana glauca
CCTGGCTGGCTGGATGAACTAGGCACAACATTTGATCTCTGGGCCTGAGAGGCCACCAACTGAGTCAACATCTGAATTGCTCCCCTAAGATCCCCATCAGAAACACCAGAACCGGAAGTTGGGGCTGGAGGCAGGACAAGAGTATCAACGGGAGGGAGAGTAGTACCCTCCGTAGGTGTAGGAACCGGGGTAGTTTGATCTGGAATAGAAGGATCCGACAGAGTAATAACAGGGTGACTACCCTCACCCGCAACATCATGCAATGAATCATCAGCCACTCCTGGGGTGGCATTGGCTTCTTGGCCAATTATCGCTTTCTTCTTAGGTGCCATTTANTCCATTTTTTTTCACATATCCTCATTTACCAAGGATAACATATTAAACACGTTGAGGTACATCTTTCACATATTTTCTTGAAACACCCAAATCCTTTGAAATAATGAATACTACATAAATCAAATTCCAGACTCACGGCATACGCAGGGACACCATGGGATCTCAATTTCTAAGAAGAGGGAGTTTTAGCCATATATACATTTCTTGAGCTTTCCTTTAATTACTACGATATTCCGAAAACTCTAGCAACTTCAATCTATTTTGAGACATAACAAAATTAATACAAATTAGGAAGGTATTCATGGTTTCAGCTCATTTGAGCATTTTATCAAACACTAGTTGAGCATCTTAATTATTAACTCTCTTTTACAAGATTTCCATCATTCCCCAACTCAATCATTACTAATTTATGTTCAATAATCTTCCCACAAACCTAATTTGAACATGCATGTATACATAATACTATTACCCCAAGAATCATACCTCAATAACCCATATCATAATCTCTACAACACCAACACAATCTAGGTTAGGCACCTATGGCTTCCAATCCCCATCTCATGAGTTACAATACTTAATCCATACTCATATTTCCATAATAACCCCATATATGTAAGACTAAGGTGTAGGATTACCTCTTGTAGACCAAATCTTGAAAGACAACTTTGGGGTGTTCTTGAGATTTTGAAGAAATCCTATGAAATCCAACCAAATCATGTTGTAGCTAGTGATTGAGAAGTGAAATCACCATAAAAATACACTTAAAAGCTTACCTTAGGAGTGCAATTGGATGCCTTGGTCGAATTGGGGTGTTGGGGAAGCTCTAGGCTTGAGAAATGACTCAAGTTCTGTCATTTCCCGTCCTTAGGTATATTTAGAGGCCCGCTACTAGCACGGTCGCGCACTTGGAAACGCATCTGGGCGCGCTAGTTTGCCTAGTGTTCTGTCTTTGGGCGCGCACATTTAGCGTGGGCGCGCATCTGGGCGCGCTAGTGACACATGCCCAGTAAAATGGTCATAACATTCTGTATACAACTCCAAATGACAAACGGTTTATAGCGTTGGAAACTAGACTCAAAGAGATTTAATTTGATAGGTTGTTCCTCACACAACTCTTTATGTAACTGGAGATATGATCGTTCAAAGTGAGGTCTTGTGCGCACTTATTTACAAATTTTGTCTAATATGCAATTTTCCAACTTGGCTTAGACTTAGGCCTCTCATTAGACCCCAAATCACTTACAATAAGATTTATACACTTATTAACATATCCAATTGATATCCATAATATCATAAATCCTTATTTGCACACGAAATGAAATAATTTAGCCTACCTTGACACGGCGAAATCTTAAATTACTCGAAAAAATTTCTGGGGCCTTACAGTCCTGTAGTCCCAAATATACATATCCAATAGATCTTCCATGATACCGTCCCGTAGTCCAACTCATAGTGCATGGGAATCTCCAGAATCCCATTTCGTAGTCTCATGTTAATACTCAGTACTAAGGGAATCTACCGGGTGTAGTCCCGTAGTTCCATATAACTGTGCAGGGGGATCTACCGAAATCCCACATCCGTAGTCCCAAATGTAAGCAAACAAGAGGGAGCTACCGGAACCCCACAATTGTAGTCCCAATGTAAATAAACAGCAGCAACGGGAAAAATATTCAGAAATGTCAAATTTCATATTAAGGCAAACAAATAATTCTAGCCTAGCATGCTACGCAGAATTCAAGTAAAGCAGTTTGAGAAAATAAAGCAATTAAATTACTTAGACATGCTTTCCTAAGCTAACAACATGCTTAATAGTGCAAGCAATAAAAATAGGGAAGGAAACATACTAGTAATTACTTAATGAAAATTGAATTTCCAACAATTAGCACAAGTATGCACTCGTCACCTCACATACCAGGCATTTCAATTATCAATAATTTAGAATCTTAAGAGGAAAGATCCCCCGCACAAGGTTAGGCAAGCCACTTACCTCGAACCGTCTCAATAATCAACCCGAGACCACGTTCTTGCTATGAGTACTCGACTCTAAATGGACCAAATCTATCCAATTCAATTGCATAATGTAAATAACACTTCAAGTAACTGATTCTACAAATAAATTCTAAGCTAATAAGCGAAATTAGGTAAAATGACCAAAGCGCCCTTTGGGCTCACATCTTGGAATCGGGTAAAATTTATATTTCCAGAATCCTCATACTCTTACGAGTTCAGTCATACCAATAGTACCAAAATCGGACCTCAAATTGTCCCTCAAATCATCACTCAAAGGTCTCTAATTAGTCAAGCCCTAACCCCCAAATTACCACAAATTTTTCTTAATTTTTCATGCTTAAAATGATAAAAATCATTCCAATAATGAGTTTAGGGACCAAAGACCTTACCCAATGAACTCCTCTGAAAATCCCTCTTGAAAATGCTCCCCAAGGCTTCTTCCCGTTTGAAAAGAGCTGAAAATAGCTAAATTTCGCGAAGACAAGAATTTATATGTTTCTGCCCAGATAATCCGCTTCTGCGGTCATGGGACCGCACCTTCGGTTCCACTTTTGCGTACCAATGGTTGCATCTGCGACAAATCACTAACTCAGCCTTCTCCGCACCTACGATTCCCCATTCGCAGATGCGGTACTGCTTCTGCGGTAAATCTTTCGCATATTCTTATCCTAATGTTCCTCCCCAATTCCACTTCTGCGATGACAATGCCGCTTCGGCGGCTACGCACCTGCGGGACCCTACCGTAGGTGTGATTATGACAGAAAACTAGCAACTGAAGTTGCTCAAATAACTCCCAACTCTTCCGACAACCTTCCAAACCCATGCCGAGGCCTCTGGGACCTCAACCAACCAAAAACACAAACAAGTCTAATTCCAATGTCCAAACTTATACCAATCCTTAAAACCCCTAACACAATATCGAAACAACGAATCAACCACGGATTCAAGCCTAAGAACTCCAAAACTCTAAAAATACGCTTTCGATCAAAAAGTCTATCAAACCTCGTCTGAATAACCTAAAATTTTGCACACAAGTCACATTCAACACTACAGAGCTATTCCAACTTCCGGAATTCCATTCCGACCCTCGGATAAAAATCTCACTATCGGACCGGAAACTTCAAAAATTTGACTTTCGGCATTTCAAGCCTTAATTAGCTATGAGCCTCCAAAACTTAATCCGATCCGCCCCTAAGCCCGAAATCACTCAACGGAGCTAACAGAACTATCAGAATTCTATTCCGAAGCCACCTTTCTACTGTTTTAACTACGGTCAAATTTCCAACACTTAAGCTCTCATTTAGGGACTAAGTGTTCCAAAACTCTCCGAAACTCAAAATCGAATATACCGGCAATTCAAAATAACAGAAATAAACACGAGAAAAATAATTAATAGGGGAATGGGGTGTAAATTCCTAAGACGACCGGCCGGGTCGTCACACAATTACATATAAATGTATATCATGTACGAAGATGATGTTTAAGTGATAACTGAGCCGGTGGTGTATTTGGCCTGTGCTGTCGAACTAGAGTTTGTAAAAATTGCACGGGGTGCCCTATTTGGTCGCCCCCATTTAACCTATACCCATTTTTTTAAACTTTTAACTTGTACCCACTTTTTAAATAACTTCAGCCTCATTTCTTCTCCTCCTTCTCCTCCTTCATCATCATCATCATCTTCTTCTTCTTCTTCTTCTTCTTCTTCTTCTTCTTCTTCTTCTTCTTCTTCTTCTTCTTCTTCTTCTTCTTCTGCTGCTGCTGCTGCTGCTGCTATTTTCTATCTCTGCTACTTTATTTAATTTTGTGGGTCGGTTCATTATTTATGCTTCATTTGCCTAGATCTTGCTCGTGATCTCCTACTGTGTATCAACTTCATGACCATCGTGCTTTATCTGGATTTGTGATTGACTATGCTTTTGAAGCTCACATAGGCGGAATCTGCTAATATACATGTGAAAAATCTTAGTAACTTACTTTCACGTGTGGAGTTATGTTCAATAATTTGAAAGCAAAGACATCTAACTGATAACTGAAGTTATGAACTAAATAACTTCAGCTCTATAGCTGAAGTTTTTATTTTATAACTGGCCAACTTCAGCTCTCTAGAGCTGAAGTTTCTCAGTTACTAAACAAAAATTTATAAAATAAAAACTTCAGCTCTAGAGCTGAAGTTTTTATTTTACAACTAGCAAACTTCAGCTCTAGAACTGAAGTTTCCCGGTTACTAAACAAAAACCTATAAAATAAAAACTTCAGTTCTAGAGCTGAAGTTCACGAGTTACAAAACAAAAACTTCAGCTCTAGAGCTCAGGCCTGGCTGCTAAAATGCTGAAGTTGTGTGTGATTGCCTTTGCTACTTCAGCCCCGTGTGCTGAAGTTATGTGAAAAAGCGGGTACGCTTGTACTTTTTTTTGCAAAGTGGGCACAGGTTAAAATGTGACAAAAAAGCGGGTATAGATGCAAATGTATAATGGTTGACCAGTTGATCCATGGTCCTTATTTTCTCTCTGTCTTGAGTGTTTCAGCAATTTAGTATTGATCATCTCCATTCACTTTGCTCATCTGCTCGACTCACCAAGTTCTGCATACTTCTGTATTCTGGATTAACTGGTGTAGCCTAAACATGTGGTCTATTTTATTTATTGTAGCTTGTTCTAAACCTATAATTTGTGAACATAGTGTCTGATGGACTGTGTGTCAAACGAGCGGGTCGGGCGGATCGGATATGGGCGGGCGAAAATGGATAGTACAAAAATGGACAAATTATCCGACTCAACTTATATTTTATACGGATAAAAAATTGGTTAATCGGCGGATAATATGTATATTCATATTATCCATGACTTCTTGAATGTGATTACTTTTGGGAGAATTACTAGTCTCCCAAATTTGAGGCTTTACAAATGTAAAAATAAAATTCATTAGTTATATATTGGCAATCCGTTGGTTATCCATTTTCTTAGTGGATAATATAGTTTTTGTTCATATTTAATTCGTTTTTTAAAAGTTCATTACATAATCCATTTTTAATAGATAATATATGTAAATAACTGTGTTCTCTTAACCATTTTGCCACCACTAGAATGTCCTAAGTGCTTGGTTCTACATATTGATGAATAATGCATTAGATTTCTCGGTATATGTAATATTTTTCTGACATAGAGCTAGCTAGATTTCCATTTAAATTAATTTTCCACTTCTTGGGAAATATTAGTAGGAGACTAGGAGTACTTTAATGTCTTCTGCTGCCACAAAACCTCTCGGCTCTCATATGTGAGTCAACTGAACTCCTAAATTCACCTGAATATGGAAAACGTTGGATTAGTTGGATTGTATATTTCATGTTTCTTGCTTAGCTGCTCAGTTGGTTATTGATGCAGTTGATGTGTTGAGGATGCAAGATGAAGTTAGAGGCTCGTTGTCACGATTTCCATTTCCCTCCGTAGGATATCGTGATAGTACCTAGTCTCTAAGACTAGGTAAGCGTAACATATACGTACAAAATATAATTAAAATAACGATAAAACTCCCAAATGCTCAACAACTATTATAAAGAAAACTTCGCAACTCAACATAAACGAACTTCCCAAAATCCGATGATAACAAGTCACAAGCTCTACGAATAAGTACTGGTCATCCCTATACAACAGTGTCTATAAAGGAAAAGAAAATGAAGTAGATGCGATAGAGGGTGACTCCGAAGCCTGCGGACGCCGCCAAACATATCTTGAAGTCTTCAAAATTGAACCCGTCTCATAGGTACCTGGACTGGTAGGAGGTACCTGAATCTGCACAAAAAGATGTGCAAAAGCGTAGTATGATTACACCAGGTACCTAGTAAGTACCAAGCCTAACCTCGATAGAACAGTGACGATGTCAGGTCAAAGCCCTACTGGAATAAAAAAGAAACTGAATAGATATACAATAGTGTAATAAAGATAACAATGGAAATGAAAAAATATGGAAATATACCTAGATTAGCGACGTTGAACTAAGGCAAATTCCAAACAAAGCAACCAAACACAAGTGAAGTAGCAAAAACTATTAACAATAATCACTAATGAGGTACCGCCTCATAGTCTAATATCATAAAATAATTCACAATCTTTCCTTATATTATTGCGGGAGCCTTGCATTTAGTTTTAAAAATTAATTTTTTCAAAATAGCTTCTCGCGTTTTAGCCCACCTTATCATACCGCGCGGCTTCACGTAGTTCTCCTACTAGCAACACAGGTATAAAGAACACCTTATCTCACCGCATATGTTTCAACCCCAAACCTTATATCACCACATGCATATCAATATCACATCGTATCACAAATCACACCTCAAGTGCACAATACCACAACTTGCCAAAGAAATTAACAATAATGGTATTTTCACAATAATAGCCCATCGCTCAACCATAATACACACAAGAGTCTCAACAATAACAATCGCAAGTGAATAAATCAACAAGAATAGTATTTCACTACATAACAACTTTGCCTCCATGTGAATCACGACCTTTATAACTCAATACCAATTTCAATAAAAAGTTATTCCAAGAATAACATTTTCAAGTAAGGAACTCAACGGTTAAATAATGACTAAGTAATAGAGGAAATAGTAATTTCAACTAGGCATGTAAAGGAAAATAACAAGTAAGAGGTAAGGCAAGTAAATCACGTGGAGACAGACTAAAGATGATGAATATAACATATTATGGTAACTCAATTAAAGGCATTAGAACAATCTACATAGCTAGAACCGGCTCAATTACCATATTTAGCCCGTGTACACACTCGTCACCTTGCGTACACGGCTTCCACGCATTACAATCAACAAAAAACAACAACAATCCAAAGGGGTAATTCCCCCACACAAAGTTAGGCAAAGCACTTACCTCAAAACATGCTACTCAATCCAGTAGTAAGTCTTTCCCTCGATTATCCAACTCTGAATGGCTCGAATCTTGCCAAAATAACTTCATACCATAAATATAAACTATAGAAAGTTATTTCGAACAATAAAGTTACGATCTTTAAAGAGAAATAAAAAGTCAACTAAAAAAGTAAACCCCGAGCACGCGTCTCGGAACCTGACAAAATTACAAAACCTGAACACCTATTTGATAGCGAGTCCAACCATACAAGAATTACTCAAATTTGGAAATCTCCTTTCAAAACCCTAAAATTTAGTCTAGGAAGTTTTCACAATTTATTTCAAATTTCCAATTGAAAATACTAATTAAATGATGAAAATAACAATGGATTCGTGTAATATAGCCAAAACCGAGCTAGAATCTCTTACCCCACTGATTTACTTAAAAAACTCTCAAAAAATCTTCCCAAACCGAGCTCTCTAGGTCCAAAATATAAAAATTAAATTTAAACCCTCGAAGACCCCTTTTCTGCCCCAGAAATTCGCATTTGTGGGCTAAGAGTCGCATCTGCGACGCCGCACCTGCGGAAAAAACTATCACAGGTGTGCTTCCATCTTACATTTTGAGATATCGCTTCTAAGGACCATTTGCTCGCATCTGCAACTCCACTTCTGCGGATAAATCGACCGCACCTAGGGTCCTGCCTAACGCCTTCCCAAATTCTGCTTCTGTGGAAGAAAAGTTCGCTCCAGCGGAGGCGCACCTACGCCAGATGTCCACACCTGCGAGCCCAGATCTGGCTGCCCATTTTCGCTTCTGATGCATTCATCGCACCAACGAGTCCACACCCGGGGCCATTCCCACCGCAGGTGCGATGACACCAGAATGGCTCAAGTCCAAATTTGTTCCGGATTCGATCTGAATCACACCTGAGGCCCCGTCCAAATATACCAACAAGTTTCAAAATACATAAACTCGTGGCCAAAAAATTACATCAAACAACATCGATTCTACACATCACAACCCAATTCAAGCCTATTGATAATATGAACTTTTGAATTTCAAAATTAATGCCGATTCATACCAAAACAACTCCGATTGACTTCAAATTTTGCACACAAGTCATAAATGATCTGATAGACCTATTCCAATTTATGGAGATGGAATCTAATCCCGATATCAACAAAGTCAACTTCCGGTCAAACTTTCCAACCTTCTAAACTTTCTAACTTTCACTAATTCAAGCCGAAATGCCCTACGGACCTCAAAATCAACATCCATACACGATTCTAAGTTCAAAATCACTAGACATTGCTATTGGAACCGTCAAAACTCTATTATGGAGTCACCTACACAAAAGACAAACTACGATCAACTCTTTGAACTTAAGGCTCCAACTTAGGGACTATGTATCCCATTTCACTCCGAAACTCACTCGAACAAAACTGAACACTCCCACAAATCACATAACCATAATACAACATAGAGGAATCAATAAATAGGGAATCAAGGCTAAAATACTCAAAACGACCGGCCGGATCGTTACACTCATTGTTCTCAATTTTAGTTTGATTAAGGTGAGGAATTTGAAGAAAACTAATTTTGATTTTGATTAATGTGTACAAATGCAAAGAAAATGACGGGTGGAACAAATGGTTTTCATGCCATCAATTGTCATAAGAAGAGATACCTTAATTATTTTTAGTTGCCGATTTTTTTATGTACTTGCCGATTGTTGATGATGTTTCAAGTGTGACTTCCATATCTATAACTTGTTGATATTAACTATATTATGTTATGTATATTTATACTAACTCATATGTTCTCTATATTTTTACTAACTCATTTACTAGTTTGTTATAGTTTGAATTAGTGATCTGATGATTTAGAGCATATCTAGGAGTAGTTATTAATTCATACTATGTGGGAGCTTCTTTAGCATATAGTTGCCTACACTTTAGCTTTAGCTGGTTGTAGTTTATATACTTAAAAGTCTATATGAATATTCAATAAGATTATCCTTTGACCTCTTTATCATCTAAATCTTATATGGTATCAGAGCTTCAATAAGCTCCACCAAGTTAGATCCATTTCATTCCCTTTAAGCTTTCTCATTTATGGCTCCAGTTACCAACTCTGGTGATGCTACTGCTGGAAGCAGTCCAGCAACCTCTGCCATCACTAATGTGGTATAATTTAATCATGTTGCTCAATTATCTATTGAACTTTAAAGTAACCTCAATGTTCCAATATGGAAAGCTCAACATGGAACCATACATGTTCCATTGCATACTATTACCCAGAATAATCTTATTGTCGTAAATCCCAATTATCAAATATGGTTTTCTCAGGATCAATTGATTCAACAAGCAATGGTGGCATCGGTCGATCCCACCATTGCTCCAACCATTTCCACAATGTCATATGCTAACAAAGCGTGCGGACTCCTTCATACGGTTTACGTTAACAAAAGTTATACTCGTATCTTTAGCTTGCGAGATCAATTGCTAAATACCAAGAAGGCTTCTAAAACCATTGCAGAGCACTACTAGGAGGTTCGTTCTATCTCTAAACTCTCAAAGTTGCTGGTTCACCTGCCAATGACAATGAACTTATTGTCAAAATTCTAAGTGGTCTTGGACCCGAGTAGCGTAAAATTTCTATTGCAATAAGCACACATGACTCTTCTTTGAGCTTTGAAGAATTATTTCATCACAGATTACGAGTTTTCCCTCAAATATCAAGATCTGGAAAAATTATCTTATTTGATCGCAACTGTTGTTGCCCAAAAATCCAACACGCCTCCTCAATTCAACAGGAACAATTAACTCGTTTCAACAATCAGCCTTCGAAACCATATCATCGACAATGGAATTCCAACAGTCATCAATTGAGTTCCAACAATTAGCAAATTATGAGACAATTTAAGCAATCTATCAAATGCCAATTATGCTAAAAGTTTGGTCATACAGCAGATATTTGTCACTCCACGTTGCACAATCATCTTGAAGCTCTAGCTAACTTTGCGTCTGGCCTACAATCGACTGGAAATCTTTGGGTTCTAGACTCTGGTGCCACTCACCATGTCACTACCGTGCCCCCACAACCTTGAAAATTATACGGGAACTAAAGAAATATCCATGGGGAAATGATAAAATTATTACCATTGCTCAAACTGGTTCAACTCTAATTCAGGCATCTGAAATTGCTTTTAAGCTTTCTAATACACTTTGTGCTCCATCAATTAAAATAATCTTATTTCTATTGATAAGTTTTGTCAAGATAGCCTCACATCGATTGAATTTTTTTCTTTTACTTTTGTTGTGAAGGACCTGCATACTCTGGAGCAGCTGCTACAAGGCCGGAAAAAGAATGGACTCTATGAGTGGCCACATCTTCTATCCAAGACACCATCCATTCACCTTGTCTCCACAAAAACCCCACTTCAACTTTGGCACTGCTAATTGAGTCATCCCCACTCAAAAATTTTAAATTTTATTCTGAAATTTTTTCTTTACCTGATGCTAGCAAAGAAAAGTTTGAATTTTTTAATGGTTGTTCTTCTAATAAGGCACATCGTTTGCCATTCCAACGACTTACTTTGTCTATTAATATTCCTCTGTAGATTGTCTTTACTGATTTATGGAGACCATTACCCATTTTATCTCTCCACAAAAAGTTATATTACTGTATTTTTGTTGATCAATACACCAAATACACTTAGTTGTATGTACTTAAAAATAAAAGTGAGGCTACGCCAGTATTCACCAATTTCTATCTTGTAGTAGAATCTTTCTTCGCCAAAAATTTCTTCAATTTATACATACGGCGGGGGGGGGGGGGGGGGGGGGGGGGGAGTTCATCGGTCTTCATCCCTATCTTCAGAAGTATGGCATTGAACAATTAATTTCAACTTCCTACACACCACAACATGTTGCCATGGCTAAACATCAACATTACCATATTCTTGAAACTGCTAAAACCATTCTTCATGAAGAAGCTTACCACCTGAACTCTAGTCTTTTGCCTGTCATTATGTTGTCTACCTTATTAATTGACTTCCCCCTCCCATTCTAAATAATGCGTCACCCTACCAAATATTATTTGGTCGATCTCCTGACTATGCCACCATATAACGTTTTAGTTGTTTTTATTACCCATGGTGCAAACCTTATACCAAAAATAAACTTGAACCCCGGTCCACCCCGTATGTGTAATTAGGTATATCTCTCAAACCCACTATGTTTATATCTGCTTTGAATCAGTCCAGTCCAAAAAATTTATAAGCTGTGATGTCCAATTTTTTGAAAAAGAATTTCTTTTTAAAAAGATGCTCATCCTTTAACGAAAAATACTTCACAATTAGTTGGGAAGTTGTTGGCTCCAAAGAGGATAATCCAACAACAATTCAGTCTCGTCCTCTCTATTCCATGACTTATCCCACTCCCTAAAGTCCAACTCTCAGAATACCACGTATTCCAGTGGCAACGCTCACTTTAACAGCACCGGCCAAGTACCAATAGCAACAGATAAATTAGGTAATACGCAACTCCGTGCTCCTTCTTCTTCATAACTCTCAGCCCATTTTTCTTCACCCAACACTGCAATAAATAAACCTTTGCTCACATATCAGAGATGCAGAACCACAGCCAGCAACATGCCATCCCAACAACTACTCCCGACCATCAGAGAAGCCACTTATCCACCCATGACATCCTTACAAGTTCCAAATCCCACAAACCCATCGATAATTGCTCCCTCCTCTAAGATACATGATGCCCCGGTTCCACCACCGCCACCAAACCGAATTATAACTAAGTCCCAGAATAATATCTTCAAGCTAAAAATCAAACTTCTTTTTTGACTCATTTGGCTCCTACCCCTGTAACTTTCAAACAAGCCTGTGGGTATTTGATAGATCTTGTGTTTTAAGGCTTGAATGTCTATAGGTGTTTGATATTTGGACTAATTTATGGTTTTAATATTGAATTAGTGGTTGCAAACACTAATTTGTGCCTATTTGACTTGGGTTCTTCTTGAGAAAGAGAACTTGAGTCTAGGAAAATTAGTACAACAAGTAATTGAGGCATATTCAAGAGATTGATAGCCCCAATTAAAGGGTTAAACCTAGAGATAGTAATACCCGACTTGAACCTGAATTGATTGCACAAATTATCATACCCAATTGGTGAAGAAAGTTAATAAGGAAAAAATCGTTCAAACTACCGAGAGGTATAGAGTGAGAAGTATCGTGTATTGGTTATATCATAATCCCCAACAAGACAATCTTGCCTTAGACTCGAGAACCCGTCAAGTGTCCACCTAGGAGAAAGTCACTTCCCTAATGCCTTCTTAACTATTTAGACAACCTTCAAATATTTCACTCTTAGATTAATTTAGCATCTTATTAGAATTAAATTAGAAGTGATCAAAAGATCAATTATGATTAGAATTCCAATTAAGAGAAATTACACATCTCTAAGTTAGATAGAAACTCAATTCCCATTTCTAGCTCCCTGTGGAAATCGATCCTAACCTTGTCGGGTAAAAGCTGCTTTGACCACTCTCACTACTTTGTAGTGGTGCAGGGTTAGCCACTATCAGAAGGCCTCAGTCCGAGGTGAAGCATTCATTCATAAAGGACGAGGTAACCAAACTTCTTAAAATAGGGTCTATTCGGGAGGTAAAATACCCCGAATGGTTAGCCAACGTAGTTGTAGTTCCTAAAAAGGAAAATAAACTTAGAATGTGCATAGATTACAAGGATTTGAACAAAGCATGCTCGAAAGATTCTTTCCTACTGCCCAACATCGATCGTATGATCTATGCCACGGCCCTCCACGAGATCTTAATTTTTCTCGACGCCTACTCCGGGTGCAATCAAATTCAGATGAACCCGGAGGACCAGGAAAAGACCTTGTTTATAACTAAATCAGAACTTATTGTTACAACGTAATGCCCTTCAGTCTAAAAAATGCAGGAGCTATATATCAACACCTAGTTGACAAAATATTCGAAGAACAAATTGGTAAAACAATGAAAGTTTATATTGATGATATGTTGGTTAAGTCCTAACGCGCATAGGACCATTTGACTCATTTGTAGAAAACATTCAAAATATTGAGAAAGTACAACATGAAGCTTAACCCGGAGAAATGTGCCTTCGGTGTTGTCTCAGGTAAGTTCCTCGGCCGATAAAATCAAAGGCATCAAGGATTTCACGGTCGTGGATAGTGTGAAGGCCATGCAAAGGCTAGCAGGGTGAATAACTGTTTTGGGTCGATTCATTTCGAGGTCATAGGATCAAAGTCCTATGTTATTTTCCTGGCTTAAGAAGAAAAAGTATTCCGCATGGACCCCGGAATGCCAGCAAGTATTGGAAGAACTGAAGCGATACTTATCGATCCCACCTTTGCTTCACACCCTGAAGGTACATGAAAAACTTTACTTATATTTGGCAGTGTCTAAGATAGCGGTAAGTGGGGTACTGGTTCGAGAAGAGCAAGGTACCAATTCCGTGTTTATTATTTAAGCTGAACTCTAGTAGATGCTAAAACTAGATACCCTCACTTAGAAAATTTAGCTCTTGCATTGATAAATGAATCTAGAAAGCTAAAACTCTATTTTGAATGTCATCTCATATGTGTACTAACCACTTACCCCCTTCTAAACATTTTGAATAAGCCCAAGCTATCGGGCCGGATGGCCAAATGGGTCGTCGAACTTAGCGGGTAATATTGAATATTAGCCCTGAACAACCATCAAGTCTCAAATCCTAGCTGACAACATAGCTGATTTTACACCGACCCTCGTACTCGAAGTGGAGAAAGAACTTCTGCTAAGATCGGGTACATCATCGGGGGTGTGGACCATTTTTATGGACGGTGCCTCCAATGTGAAAGGGTCCAGGCTTGGCATTATCTTGAAACCACCTACGGGTAGTACCATCAGACCACCTATCAAAACTTCGAGGTTGACTAATAATGAGGCCAAGTATGAGGCCATGATTGCAGGTCTCGGGCTAGGAAAGATCTTGGGAGCAGAAATCATTGAACCAAAGTGCGATTCGTTGTTGGTGACAACGATACTTGGATAAACTACTGTGAGCACGTGATTTTTACCCTAAGCAAATTATTCCAAAAATTTCAAATAAAATAATTTTTACAATTTTAAGAATTTTGTTGCATTCTTTGTGTTAGTGGGTCACATAATAACTCGTATTAAAAATACAAAAAAAATATGCATATGCATTAGGATTTTAATTTTTACATTTTTAATATTAATGCATTTTGGAAAAAAAAGAAATATATAGCATCTTATGGTTTTAATTAAAAATTACTATAAAATAGTTATTAAATAATTTTTAGACTTTAATTAGTATGATTATTAGTTTAATCTCAATTTT
>MU788677.1:18739-78047 GCA_026770625.1 Nicotiana glauca
CTTCTTATTTTCTTAAGGCATTTGTATCTTCTCTCTTTAGTATTATTTCACTTGTAATTTTGGAGTGAAATAAAAATATTGGTTGTGTCCGAGGAGTAGGCAAAATTAGCCGAACCTCGTTAATTCTGGTGTTCCTTTTATTGTTGCTTTATTGTCTTATTTATTATTTGGTGGCTACCATAATTTTTGGTATAGTAGTTGTGACTTATTCACACTATATACATTTGGCTTCCGCAACAGATGATAACAGATGCAGAGGGGATAGCAGATGCCTTTCTAAAGTTTTACAAGAAGCTGCTGGGGGGAAAGCAAAGGAAATAGGCAACATGTCTGTAGCAATCTTGTAAGGAAAGGGAAAGTGGTCCACCAAGAACAAAGGGAACAACTAGAAGCTCCAGTTACAGAAAAAGAAATTAAGGCAGCATTATGGTCAATTGCAGGAGACAAGTCCCCAGGACCAGATGGCTATGGATCTCAATTCTACAAGGATTGTTGGTCAGTGGTAAAGCAAGATGTCATTGAAAGTGTTAAGGAGTTCTTCAACACAGCAAAAATGCTAAGGATAATCAATAAAACAACTCTGACTCTCATCCCAAAAAATAATCATGGAGCTGAAGTAGGAGACTATAGACCTATTGCATGCTGCAATACAGTCTATAAAATAATTTCAAAGGTGTTGTGTAACAGGTCAAGAGGACTTCTGCCATCAATAATAGCTGAGAACCAAAGTGCATTTGTGGAGGGTAGAAGTAGGGGTGTACATGGACCGGGTTGGTTCGGTTTTTATTAAAATCAAACCAAACCAACTATATCGGGTTGGATTGGTTCGATTTTGTCGGATTTTTCGGATTTTTTTGTTATGTGAATATTATTTCAATCTTACTTTGTTAAACTTTTATAAGTAAATATATGTTTAATAAAAATTAAAAAACTTGACAAACATATGATCTATTTAAATATTTTTATGTTAGTATTTTATTAATAATACATGACAGTTATTTTTTTAGTCCATAAAAATGAAAGTATAGTTGAGATAGAGGAAAGTTAGAAAGGATAGAATAGAAACAGAGGAAGAATGCTGAAAATATATATGTATGTTTGGTTTGGGATGATGAATAAAGATTTATTTTCCACAAAAAAAATTAGTAATGTTTATCACTTGTAACTGAACCGAGTAGAACAATGATCTAGGCTTAAGCAAACCAAGTCATTACCAATTTGGCCTTTCTCTAGGTCTTGGATGATTCATATCAAGTCACAAATGTGTTATGGCCCGTCTAGAAAGATTCAAATACTTAAGCAATCAATAATGTTTATCACTTATTTACCTGTATTATTTCCTCTTCCAACTATTGACGGAGCATCTAGGTTGTGGGTGTGTATGGTAGAAGCAAACTATTTTTTCGAAAAATATTTTCCAATTTCTTCATGTTTGGTTGGTCTAAATATTTTAAAAAATATTTTTCAAAACTCCTTCTCAACCTTCCCACCCTATTCCCCATACCCACTAACCCCCACCCCCATCCTAAATAAAAATATTATTATAGTGTTTTTTTTTCATGTTATAGATAGATTTTTTTTTTCATTTCAACAAATGAGTATTTTTTCATGATATGAAAAATTATTATTTTTATTTAAAAAAATACTTTCTTTTTATATAGAAAAAATATTTTTTTCCCATTTCAACACAAAAGTATTTTCTTTTCATGATGTAAAAAAGTTACTTTATTTTATTTTAATGAAATGAGTACTTTATTTTTGTATTGTAGAAAGAGTACTTTCTTTTTCAACCAATAAAAGAGTATTCCTTTTAGTTATGGAACACACATTTCTACATATATTTTTTTGCGTAAAAAAATAGATGTTACGCCTCCTTTTTTCGCACACCTACCCCGAGGGATAAAGTACGAGGGAGTTTTTTTCAATTTAAAGTGACATTATTCGAAATATGATTATTTATTGATCAGAGTCGCCACTTGGGATAGTTTATTTGGTGTCTCAAGTTACCGGTTTATCTTGAATCCCAATTCGAGGAAAATATTCAACTTTTCAAATGAAGTCTGCGAACCAGAAATTCTAAGTAAGGAATTCTGTTAACCCGAAGGAAGGTGTTAGGCACCCCCGAATCCCGTGGTTCTATCACGGTCGCTTAAACTATTATATTGGCTTAATATCTGATTTTAATACATGTTATCCTATAGTGTAATTTTAAAGATTATTTACCGCTTTATTATTATTTTTTATGAGAATTGCAACGTCATGAAAATACATTTCGAACCACGTCACATCAATATACCCGTGGCTATCGACATATTTAGACTTCGTCGAGATTTGAATTTAGGTCACATAAATGTGCACCCGAATTTAAGAAAGTAAATTATTAAAAGGCGCGCCTAAAGATGCTAGCACGTTATTATTTTTGGGGAAGGCCGTGAAATTTGCTAAACGGCACGCCCCGAAGTCTAACTATTTTTAATATATACATTCATGAGGGCCCCGCAGTTTGTGCATTTTATTTGACGAGGCTCGTCTAATTATTTTATTTTAAAAGGGTAAAACCTAAAGCTACTATGATTTGCTATTTTTTATTTGTCTCTAAAACAAAAGAAGAAGTCCTAATTAATTTGTTACTGGATTAAAACAAACCGATAGGAAAATTATACCTAAGTCTATATCAAAAGAATGGCCAATCTTGGCCCGGGTCCAAACAGAAAGGGGATTTCAGAACTGGAATTGGGCCTAACTGAATCTCCGTCAGTTTGAGCAGGCTATCAAACCTTGGCTAACACATTATGCATACTTCTAATTCACAAATGGAAATATGCTAAACTTCTTCAAATTATTCTAGCATGCGTTCACTGATTTTGCAATAAAGGCGGGTAGTATGTGCTTATTTCAATCAATAGGACACTGATTATTTTATTTTCCATTTCATACTCAAATCTTCCTACCCAATTATCTACCGATGGGTTGCTAGATGTTATTTAAGGAAAGAAAACAACTGGAAGCTCAAACTGAAATCAACATACTAGTTCCAAGCGCAGGCTTCTAATGAATAAACTAAACGATTCAACTACTTGATTTTTTCTATATGAACAAGCTAACAATTCGAATCCAAAGCAGTCCATGAATTTCGGAATAATAATATCGTTAAACTAATGCTCACATTCCTGATTTCAAAACTGGATTACTGAAACTAGCTTATTAAGTTGCAAAACCATTTGAACCCCTTTTTATTATTACTAAAGACAAATTAGGCTACCTTATCTTACACCATACATGCAATACCAATTAACTAAGGAATAATGAACCCAACAGTCATAATTTTAAACTAGATAGTCCCCATTTCAGTTCAACTTTCAGTTTTGATTATACAAGGCCAATGCAAATTAAAGGCAAAACTAAACAAGCCATGAAATGTCTAATATCTACTCCAATATGGTAACTTGAATATGCAAATTCCTGAATAGCATCTCATTTCAACTTCTTAGTTCAAAAGATTACATCAGCGGGTGTTTCAAATGTGTACCTGAAAGATTGAAATACCAATAAGAAGAAAAAGGAAATCAGCTACAGCAACAGTTCCAGCAATCAAACAACAGTCCGCAACAGCAATCCAAGTTAAATTCAAAGCCCAGAAGAATTTGGAAAACCAAAAGAATTGGTAGAACAACCCCAAAAATAATACCAGAACTTAAATTTGAACTCAAGGACTGAAATGCAAACAACCAGTTTTCTTTTTAATGTAATAGTGGCCTTTCTTTACTCTTAAAACTGAAATGCTTAACAATTTTGATCTTCAAGAAATGATCTATCCAACCCTAAAGTGATGTCACTCTGTGTGTATTCAAATCTTGAAAGTTGAAAACTTTCAGAACTCTCTTCCTTAAGGTCTTAGCTCTCCGAATTTCAGAATATTTTCTCAGTTTGTCCTCTGTGTATATCCCTCTGTATTCTTATGTCCTCCTCAAGGTCTGATTTTCCAGCTCTTTTATATCCTTTCCCAACTCTTTCCTCTCCTGATTTTAAGCCTTAGTGGACCATCAACTAATTTATCTTTTACCCTCAAAACCAGCAAATGTTGTCTCCACTTCTAGTTATCTTTTTTACTATTTAATCACACTTAATCTTGTCTTATTCAATCCTTTAGCAGCCCCTTAATCAATTATTTAAGTGATTTAATTCCCTAACTACCCCTGAAAATACTGCATTCACTACCCTAAACCCCTATGATTTACTGAGACTAATGTTATCACCAATTCAAACCTTTAACCTATATTACCCTTTCAACTAATGACCAATTCAATCAATCAATTAATTTTAAACAACAATTAACCCAAACTAATTCTTAATTAAATACTAGATTGAATCTACAACAGTTATAACCAATACAACTTATCAAGCTCAATCGAAAAGTTCAAGCTAGAACTCAAATCAGATTAAATGGCATTAAAACAAGAACATTGATTCAGGACAATTGATTGAACTGGACTATTAAAAATTGATACACACACATACATGGGAACAACTAACTACATTCTCGATTTCAAATTAAACCCAGACTACAACGGAACACTGTAAATACATTGAATGAAAATACTGAATTCATATACAATGTGATAGACAATCACATGAGACATACTTTGAACTAACAGTGACAACGAACAATTACGAGAATATCTACAGTTTCATACAAAACTCACTAGCATTGATTGAACTGTATCACTCAGTAAAAACAAAGAGGAAAACAAAACCCAGAGTAAGCACAAAATGTTCGAATTTAAACAAAAAATAAGAAAGGAGTAGAGGATGAATTTACTGAACAAAAACTAATAGAAAAGAAAGATGAATAAAAATAAAAATAAATTCTGAGGGAACAGAACTTACTCGTCAAACTTGAGCTTAGGACTCGAATTATTTGAATTCCTCTAATTTTGGTCCATTTCGACCCTATTTGTGTGTTTTTAGCAAAAACACACGAATAGAGTCCAAATAGACCCAATTTATTGGTAAGGACTCCATTTGCCTATTTTGATTTGTTTCTGATCTAATACTTGAGATGTTTGAACAAGATTCGAGGGGAACTATTGATGGATTAGGGGTGAGGGGGTCAAAGAGGTCATGGGGTGTTAATTTGGGACTGATTGGAGACGGCGCCGCTACCGGGGAATTTTGTGGCGGCGCTAGGGTTCTTAGACTTAAATCAATATTCGACAAGTTCTGGGGTGATTCGAAAGATAAGGAGCGGGGATTCAGAAAGAGGAGGGCGAGAGGGGCCTGTGGTGTAAATTTGGTGGCCATCGGAGGTGAGGCCACCGGACACGGCGGAGGGACTAACGGTTTTTTGGATATTCGAAGGGCTGGGCTAGGATTCGAGGGAAGCTGAAAGTGGCATGGAGATGGGGAGGTTGAGGTGGAGAGGTGGTGTAAATTTGGGGGTCATTAGGCCACCGGAACCGCCGTGAGGTGATTTTCGGTGGGCGAAGCACGGTGGAGGAAGGCGGAGGTGTTGTGTTGTCTCTGAAGCTTAGAGAGACGAAGAGAGGAGGGGGGGTCTGAGGGGGGTAGGTTTTGTTTGGGAAATATATACGGGCTGGGGGGATTTGATCCAGGCCGTTGGATCAATCAAGATTGACGGCTTGGATCAATCTACTTAACGAAACGGGGTCATTTAGGGTAATACAAGGGCGGGTTGAGAGATGGTAACGGGTCGGGCTATTTAGGCGGGTAAGGGAGATGGAATCTCAACCGTTGGATTGAGTGGAATGGTTGGTTGAGATCTCAGACGACGAAACAGCGTAGTTTCAATATCATACTACGTCGTTTCGCCCGTCTTTGAGGCTGGTTGGTCTGGACCGGTGAAGGATGAGGTTTTGGGCCTGGTTTTGGCCCAATTTATGGGTGACCCAGTCCGGTTTTCTTCTCCATTTTTGTTCTTTTCTATTTATTTCCTTTTTAATTTCTAAATTAAAACCAAAAATCCTAGATTAAATCATAAAAATAAAAAATTAACTAAAAATGCTAATTAATTCCTAATAATAATTATCACACAAAATTAAACACCAATTAAAAATAAAATTATACCATTTGGACATGAAAGGCTAAAAATGCAAATTACATTATTTTGTGATTTTTTTTTTCATTTTGTAAAACAAAAAATTACTTAATTAATCCAAAAAATATATATAATTAAATCCTAAATGTAAATGCAACATATCTTTTTTTTTGTATTTTCATTGATTTAAACAAATAGACATGCACACACAAATGCAACCAATAAACACAAAAATCCACAAAAATTTCAAACAACACAAAAAATTATTTTATTTTGAATTTTTGGGAGTAATTTTCATATAAGGCAAAAAATCACGTGCTCACAATAGAGCAGCACATTAGTTCATTTGAGTTTGTGTGAATTTTTAAAGACTTGGAGGAAGAGGTGGAGGGATGGGGGAGGGCTGAGGAGAGTAGCATAAAATTTTTCTAAAAAATTATTTTCTATTCTCTAACCAAACACTAGAAAATATTTTTTGGAAAATATTTTTCGCTCACCAATCAAATATGGGAAAATAAATGATAAAACCACTCATTTTCTAGGAAAAATATTTTCCGTCGTACCAAACACACCCTATCTTTCGATCTTTTCTTGACGTTATACTTAGGGTACCCTATCTTTCGATCTTTTCTTGACGTTATACTTAGGGTGCTTTCGTTTAACACTAACTCACATGTTATTATAGCTAATTAGCTATACTAATGATGTTATTCATAGGGGTGGGGGTTCGGATAATTCGGATTGGATATAGAAATTTCGATTTTAATTTTCGATTTTCGAATTAAGGCAATGACAATCCAAATCCAATCCAAAAAAAACTCAGATTGGATCGGATTTTTAAAGTTTGGATTTGGTTTGGAATTTTGGATTTTCGGTTTTGAGCTTATAACTTGAGATGTCTTATAACTTGAGATGTTTCATCTTTATACAATAATGAACATCTAAACGAAGTATTCTTGTTAAATTGCCTAAAAATTTTCTCATTTTTACGGCAATCATCCAAATAAAGTATTCAAGTAATGAAATCATCATAAAGGATGTACTAAAAAGATTTTGGTAAGGCCAACAAGAAGTAGCAATAATAAAATCATGTCCAAATAGAAAGTATTCCGATAGTAACTTAGTAATTAATATTGAATATATGAGATTATATTGAATAGTTAGGATATTGGACTTGTTACTATTGGCATATCAATAATGGACTAAATATAAATTATAAAAATTTTGGATTTCGAATATCCAAAAATCTGAAGTACCAAATCCACCATCCAATATTTTTAAAAATTAAATTCGAAATCCAATCTATAATCCAAAAATTCAAATAATTCGGATTTCGGTTTAGATTTCGAGTTTGCCGAAACTATGACCACCCCTAATTGTTTGGATTGTTTTGCATCATTTTACTTTTTATCACTTTTTTTGTTCCCGAGCCTCATAATGTTTGTTTCCCTAAAAGACAACGAGAAAATATAGTCAATTTTTGGAAGAATTTTCTTGGAAGCTCTCCGCACGTATGCATGGTTAGAATATAATCTTAATGGAAGATTTCATGCCTTAATTAACAAAGAAAACAATAACATAAACAGTTGTAAGTACTCTAATACCATGTTGAAGTTCGCTAAATCATGTTGCTTAATAATTATTAATGTTTCATAATGCCCCCTATTTAGTCTTCAATATTTTTGCAAACGTGTTTATTTTTCTGCACGCAACAATTTAGTTAAGCACCACTAATGGTTGCGGATAGATAGGATCCCTCCACCCTTAACGAGTAGTATCGAGTTTCTTAAAATTGAAAAATGACAAGGAACACTTTCCTCTTTAGTGAGACCTATTGAAGCAAATCTGAATTAATCGGGGCCCCAAAGTACGGTATATTTTTGGGAAAAAACAATTTAAGTAAGCACCAGACTGGCGTTGTTCATCCCCCTCGTGCATGCATCTTATTAAATAACTGTTCTAACTTAATTTTTGAACAACAATATCTTACAAAAATATTCTATCGACTAATCAATCATATTTATATTTGTCTTCTTTTGTGTTTCCCTTTTGGGAGGAAATTTCCTTGGGGACAATACATTTAGCTCCTTAGCTGTTGCCAATTAGAGGACAAGTAGTATCCGTAGTCCGTACAAAGAAGGATCCTTTTCCCTTAGAGATCATGTTCTAATCCCTTTCTACATAAACTATAAAACGGTTACAAGTGCAAAGCATTAATCTAACCAGTCTTATCCCAATTCAAAAGTTTTTGAATTTCAAACCTCCATTTTCTTGTTCTAGTTCAAGAAAGAAATTAAATGGGCCTTAAAGGGAATGAAAAGCTCGAAATTATCATTGGGCTCGAACCAGAGATCAGTGGAAGACAATGGAAATAATTTAGTGGTAGTTGTGAATGTGCTAAGGGAAGTGAGAGTTGCTACTATGTCTATTGTGGAGTCATTGATGTCACTTATGTCAACGCCAAGTCCGAATAATAAGAAATCAAATAAAAGGTATTTTGGATCAAAGTTAATGAGAGTGAACAGCTTTAGTTCAAAATGACGCTCCAATATGCGAATAAAAGATTGGAAGCAGTGGAAATTGCCATCGAAGATCTTGAAGGAGAATTAGAGTGTATTATTCGACGGCTTATTCGGACAAAAGTATCACTTCTCAATATACTCACATATTAGAAATGCCAGTATAAGATCACTGCAGAGCTTAATTGAAGCAATGACTGCAGATGGTGAATCTAATAACGGCTTGATATTCAGAGTTTGGATAAAACTATTTGTAACTGATTAGACTTAGCTAATTGTATCACTCAATTCTTTTATTTGTTTCTCAATAAAATATAGCTGATCCCTTTTACATATATTAAACGCCTTTCTGTGTCTTCTTAATTCTAAACATGAACATACTATAACTCAACTATCCTGTTGTTCATTTCTTATGAAGCATCACTACTTTAGGAGCCTTTGATGTTGTCCTATAATGGCTTTAACTTTTTAGAGGACAATTCAAATTTAGGTGGGGAGCCTTGAAATAACGGTAAAATTATTTCTGTGTGACCCACAAGTCACGGATTTGAGCTATGGAATAACAACGAGCATACTTGTCCTAATTCGCATTGTTCACTGGCATATATAACCCTTTTCCATTCTAGTTATATACTCACACGCGCTTAAATTTAACTTTTAACCCTACTAGTACAGAGGACTAGTAATGTATAAAAAATAAATCTTCATATTAACATCATCTGCTACTGTTAATGTTTGATAGAAGGCTTCTTTAGAATTGAGTCAATTGACGCTACAAATATAAAATACTAGAAAGCGTCAACTAGTTCTATTTAAACTAATCCATGAAATTACGCTTAGAATTTCGATGCACATTCTCTATATCCCTCGAAAGGCATACACCATGACCCTGTTAAGGCGCCCAACGATGCACCATTCTGAAGTTAAATCAACAAAGAGAACTGAACAGTGCAAAAGAAGCAAAGCAGTTCAATCATAATGCAAAATATGATTCAAGAGTTGATTAAACCAAGCATCTAATATGATTCAAGAGTTGATTAAACCAAGCATCTTATGAATCAAGTGGCATCCATAAAAAGTTCTCCAGTTTATAGCATTTATTGAACACAAAACACAACTGTTTTGAAAGATATTCATTAGAGTTTTCCAAGAAAATACATCGAAATTGAGCATATGGTTTATAATCCTGCCACAGCTTCCCCAGCACATCTGCAAAATCAATTAGCATGACTCAGCAGGACGGCTTAGTTAAACAAAGTGGATGATAGCTCAAGACTTTGATGGTTAATAGCATCCTAATTGAAGATAACCACCTCCCAATACTAGCAGTGAATGATCATATGCAAATAAAGTAGAGATTGTGCAAAAGGTGGGAATATGCTGGTGGTGGTAATATGATCTGGCAGCAATCAAGCTCATCAGATGAACCAGTCATTCTTCTGAAGAAAACAATATTGACATTAATCTCCCTATGATTATTTTTTCGACAAAATAAGGAATAATCTCTTTGCTTATATAGTTACCATTTCCCAACTAGTTGCTGTTTTGCAAACTTCTTCCTAATGTCGTTAAAATGAAGATATATGTTAAGTAAATAGACTAAACAAAATAGACTAAACAAAAGGTTTTGGATGAGAAGCATCATTTAGCAGAAAAAAAATAAGACGGATCTAACCAGCCAGCAAAATGTGAGAAAACCACATTCCATAGTCACAACTAAAGTAGCAAAAACATTACCTAATGGTCATGACCATGACCATGGCCATGGCCGTCCCAGGGATGCCTCCAGCCCTAAGCAGCAAAAATCATATTAACAATTAACTAAAGGGTACTCCCTCCGGTCCAAAATAAGTGATTTTTTGGATGTTTTCACACAGATTAAGAAATCTACCTTTTAGCATTAATTAGCAATAGAATTGACCATATTAACCTTTATTATATCACATAAATACTCCTAACACATATTCCAACACCATTTACTCCAAGGACAATGTAGGAAAAAAATAATTAATTCATTCTTCAAACCTGAAAAAATCACTTATTTTAGACCACAAGAAAAAGGCCAAAAAATCACTTATTTTGTACCGGAGGGAGTATATAACCAAATGAAAAGGTCGGAAATGATGAAACAATATAGAGGCTCACCAACACTACAGGACCATCTTGCTTGGCCCGATAGAGAACCCAAAACCTGAAACAACACAAAGATTATGGTGTTAAGGTATACACCAAGTAACTCAATACAAACCTTGTAAACAAGTATACCAATATATAAGCTCTCCCATTATTATACCACAAAAATGCAGACTACAGTTCATACACCGTTCTCTATATATTAGTAATGAGTTTTCTTACCAATTTTTACAGAGCACATTAGCACATTAGTTTATACTTGAGGGATATAGCATTTAAGATATCTGTCCTGCTGCATACCTTCTGGCTATTGCTTACCAGATGAACGTAAACCAAATATGCAAAACTTTAGGGAAAGGCAGCACTTCCAGTGCTTCAAAAGTTTCAAAATTAGCAGTTCAGATAACATCAGGTAAAGCCATATTTCACAAGTTAATCCCCAATCAAATTGGTATAAGCCTCTCATCATATTGCAGCAGGAACATTAATTTTGAAATAATATTGCAATTGGAATAAGTACCAGGTCTTTGTTATTCCACGTAGTGTTATTCTTACCAGTAGTATTACTGTATTAGTACTATTCTTGTATTTCTTATTTCTAGATCTCTTCTTTTTTTTGATTTTTTTTATTTGCACCGGGTGTCCGAGTCTCTAAGAGCCCCGACTAATCCCGGGGGTGCACAGGCCCTCGGCAAGGAGTTTCCCGCAAGTGCACCACGGTTAATTCAGGTTTTACCCAATCCGATGGCCCTCAAAAATTGTTTGCACCAAGTGGGTTTCGAACTTGAGACCTTGAAAGGGAGCAAACCCCAAGGCTCAAGTCTATTGCCACCAGGCCGACCCCGGAGGGTTTCATTTCTAGATCATTGTTATTACACGTAGTGGTTTTGTTTATTTTTTTGTTGTTGTTATTATTGGTTGCTTCCTATTCACTGTTTCTTAAGCCAAGAATCTATCAGAAACAATCTCTCTACCTTCACAAGGTAGGGATAACGTCTATGTATACACTACTCTCCCCAGACACCACATATGGGATTACGCTAGGTTTGTTGTTTTATTTATTTATTTATTGCAATTGGTATAACTCCGCATGGGGTGAACTTGGCCACATTGCCAATATCAACCCCAGACAAAGGAGGGTTGCAGTAGGTTGATGGCCAGCATGAAAATAGTCCATTCTTGATGAATCTTTTCTTTTGATAGGTAAGATAAATATTTCATTACTACAAAACAGCATTCAGGAAGTACTGATATACAAATGCACAGCAAACACGCTAAGCATATAGACTACTTACAAATCCAATCATATCATCTCTCTCATATATATTTTTGTTTACAACAAAAAGCTAACTTCTGTAAGCATATGGAGTTCAGTCTATGTATAGGCAGAGCTATCCCCTCGAGGAATCTTCAATTCCTTTCCATCTTTAAAGTCCACTGAACACAAGCTGGAACAGCGAACAATATCACTTCAATATAATTCCAGGTTCATCACATGGCCATGTAGAGACAGTATCACTTCAATATCCAACTCATGAAAAAGTGTCAATTCAATAGGCACTCAGAATACAGGTTGTCCAAATGAAGCAAAACGGATAGAGTATTCATATAGCCGACCCTAACTAGCTTGGGATGTTATTGTTATTGTTATTGTTGTATTGTAATTGATCCTTTTTTCCCAGACACTTTTTCGAGGAAGACTTATGCTCAATGCTACTTGCGTACATTTATGCATGCCACATTACAGACAATATAATGCTAAACATATGCACTCACTATACGAGCCTTGTAATTGTCTTAAGTTTAATACATTTAACAGATCTTAACCAGTTGGAGCTAAGCACAATACATAAATCAGTTGAGCTTCGTTTAGAGTAAATGTCATCCTCAACACTGGAAAAAACACATTTCAAAATATGAACTTTCCTTTTGGACATGTATTTTATATAAGAAAAAGAGGTAATCACTTCATTGTGCACTGCATTTCTTAATCATGCATGATCAAGAAAAAAATTTAGATAGAACACTTTTTCTTCAGAACTAGCCAAGTTTGGATATGTAGAACGACTTCTCTCCCAATACCATCACTATAATTGAAGAGAGTTTTGTTTATAGAGTTATGTAATATCCCAGGGTTCAATTTTAGAACATAAACAATTTTGGTGAATTAAAACTGGGCATAAATCAGACCAGGGAGAAGATAAGGGGGCATGAAACCTATAATTAACACAGTAAACTATACTTTTTTTTGATAAGTAGAACATGTAAACTACACTCTGAGATACTGAATCACGCCTCGCTCATCCTTGTGATAGCAACTTGTAATACTTCAAAGCCAATAACTTTAAGCTATAATCTAGTTTTTCTTCCAACTCGCTCATCCAACAGTAGATCGTTATGCCCCTTGACCTGATAAAAGCGACAATTTCTTTACTTTGAAAAGCAACCCAATATGCTGTTATCTCAAACCTTGGGAGCTAAATAACAATTTCACCCACATCAAGGAAGCAAGAGATGATTAAAGAGCAAAAAGGATTCTTCACTCAATAGCACATGAATGCAAAACAAGCAGCATCATATCTTAGCCAATCAAACCCCAAAATGTCAACCAAAAACAAAAACTATCAACACATGTTGCTATACTCTTCCAAGTTCAATGCAGAGAAGAACAACAAACCCCACAGAGAAAGATTCAATTTTTACTCAAAGACCAAGCACATAACAGATTGATTAACAAAAAATCAAACATCAATCAACCAATCTAACTACACCTCAATCTCAAACTAGTTGGCGCCAGCTAAATAAGTCCTTCATATTCCTTTCATTTCAACAACGAGATCATAAGTATCTACGGTAAAAACCTACTACTCATTTTTTTCCCCTTCCATAAGGTTCTCCAATTTCAATTCCAAGCAGTCTAATCTAATTCGTAGATCTATGATCCAAAAACATTACAATGTCAAATTCATAGCTCGTAAATTCAATCGAAAAAGATAAAATGAAATGAGAAAGGAAAGAGGGTAGGGTTTGGGGAAATTACCACATGACGGCACACAATCCCTTTCCGGTGACACTGTGCCAACGCTTAGGCTGATGAATAGTAATTCCTTTGTAGGTCACGCCATGTCCGTGTCCACCTCCCATCTCTCTTCCTTTCTCGAAAATGCTTCAGTTCACGCAGTGGCTGAATCGGTGACTTCTAGAGCTTTCCGAATAAACTGTTAGAAGAACTATTCGCGTTATGGGCCTGTTTTCTCTTCCAAAAGAGTGAAATTAACCACAAGTCCCTGAATTGTTTTAAGAAGTCAATTTAATCCATCGCTTTTGATTATATTACTTTTAATTCCCCTCTTATTTGGTCGATGTTAAAAAATAAATATTTGAATAGAATTACTAATTAATTTAAGGTTTGGACATAACTTCACTTGAAAAAGTATGTCAAAATTAACTATTTGTGAGTTTGAAATATTTTTTTATTTGGAAAACTTTTTCATATAATTATGGTGTTCGGACTAGCTTGCGTTTTGATCACCTCCTATTTTTGCTTCCAATGAAATTTTAATCTTAGATTGCATGGTTTGCAATCAAGCTCATTGTCAACTAGACCACACCCTTGATTACTATTTTAGTTTAAAAACTTCTCAAATCATATTTAAATTTCAAATATTGGAGTACAATATTTACATATATTAATCGCTAAACTGCTATTTTCAAAGCGCACAGATATTGCCTAGTTTGAATTATTTAATGGGAGAAACATAGTATTTTAAAGCATAAAAGTATTTGAATTATTAGTATACCATGTCTTACATCAATACAATATTTTCACATACGGCGCAAGAGAAATACATTAAGCTCAAAAGTGAAGAGGGTGTGTTACATAAATAATACAAATAAATAAAAATGTCAAATTTCTAATAGTTTAAATACAATCCAATATATATAACCTTGTCGATTTCCTCCTCTTAATTACTTTAGCCGGAAGAATTCTTCCCGGAAAAAGTTGTAAAATGAAATTTCCAAAGTTTGAATCAATGGTACGGTTAGGGGTATTCGTTGGTCAGTACGGTACGGTATTTAAATATTTTGGTTCGGTAGTTTTGGTATTCGGTTTTTTAAAATGATATACCAATACCGTACCTAATTAAATTCGGTATGGTTCGTTTTTTTTCTCTTTTCGGCTTTGGTTTGTTCTGTTTGGTAACTCAGTTTGAATATTAACTAGTGCATAAAGTCACAGACAGTAATATTCTTAATTAAAGTACTCGAAAGAACAAAACGAAAAAAATGTTCGTTCACAAAAATGTTGTCCAAAACCAGCAAATATCAACCCAGAGAGAGAAAATTGTACATAAGAAAATAAATTTGATCATTAGAAATGTCTTGTTACTTGCTTAGAGTTAATTGATGAACTTATAGAATAACGGAAAGTAAAATTTTAGATTTCTTGTAGTTATGTTATAACTAATAATATATGTATTATGTAATATAATATATATTTCGATATGGTTGTAGACAATAAATTTGGGTCGAGAAAATAAAATCAAGACTGAAAATATCGCAACAATCGTAGTATTTTATTTCAAATTTTTGAGTGTTACAATCTCTATGGATCATCTGATTCTTCTTTCCAATAGTAAATAAATTCAAAGGCCTTTGAGCTTGAGCTTGAATCTATATTTGTTTCCACGAACGATGATCTTGTTCTTGAGCTTGAGCTTAAGCTTGATTGCTTGAACTTGATCTTGATTCGTTCTTCGTTCTTGAGCTTGAACTTTATTTCTTGAACTTGAACTTAATTGCTTGAAGCTTGAAACTTGTATAGAATTTTACGATGTTTGATCCACGAGCTCTCTCTTGCTTCTTGTTATAACATCTGGTCCCCTTTCTGAGTTATGAAGACCCTTATTTATAGTTGTGGAAGGGAAGAATTGTGATAAGAACAAACTCTTTCCGACCAATCAAATTAAAGTGTGACATGGCCGCATTTGATTGGCCAAAACATGTCACTTGCACACGTGGCGCGATTTTATTGGTCTTTTAGTGTGATTGGGCATGCCTTGTCATTTTAAGACATGGCATGATCCTATTGGCTTTTCCGTTTGACTTGACGCGCCACATCATTTGCCACGTGGCACCAAATTAAGCTTCTAGGAAGATGTAATCTTGGGCTTAATGAAGTGGGCTCACCACTTTAGCCCAATTAAATGGGTTAGCCCAATAGATTAAGACTTATTTATTTAATTCATTTATATTGGACTGATACAATTAATTCAATTATATTAGCCCATAATATTTATTTGGACCAATATTATCTCGAATTTAAAATATAATCCAAATTATTTTATGGATTTAATTTTAAGTAAAATTTATATGCCTACAAATGCCCCTACTTCAAGATTTGACGAAATTTAAACTAGTCAGACTGTTAAGACAAGGATTGAAGTATCACGAGACATTAAATTCGAACGTCGTCGACTTTGAACTTCAAAAAAACAGTAACACATTCATAATGCAAACATACTAGCTCTTTATACAAGAAAAAGAAAAGTTGAACAGGAAGTCCGAAATTTTTTGTTAACATCTGACTTCAACTTAGCCAAGATTTTTTGTTAGAAAATAATTTCTTCATATTGTAATGAATAACCTTGAATTCATAAGTTGCACTTGCATAGTCCACGTAGCATGACCATTGCCTTATTTTGCCCTTCAACTCATGTGCTAATACGGTCACAACTTTATCCACGTTAATTTGAACTATGCAACTACAAGTCAAGTATCCTAGGAGACCATGGTACTGAGTCCAAGTCGGAAACAAATATTCCAGCCGCCTTAGCTCTGGTCTCATATCGGCAAAACGATCTTCAACGCCACTTTTCAGCACCTATATATAGTCACGTGCTAGTTTTGTGGACTTGCAAGTATCAATGCGAAGGTAATTTCTTCTTCTTTTCTTGTGCTTTTCTTGTTTTGTTTTTTTTTTTTTTAGTTCAAGCGAGATCCACGCATGAAGGAGGCGCTCTTAGGGTGTGAGGGGATGGGTACTCATCCCTGCCCAAATATCGGAGGGATTACTTTCATGGCCCGATTTTTGGAGAGATTACTCTTAATGTGTCCCAATTCTTGGAGAGATTACTCTCAAAATGACCCGATTCTTGGAGAGATTACGCTCAATGTGTCCCAATTCTTGGAGAGATTACTCTCAAAATGGCCCGACTACCGGAGAGATTATTCTCAATGTGTCCTAATTCTTGGAGAGATTACTCTCAAAATGGCTCTATTCTTGGAGAGATTACTCTCAATGTGGCCCAATTCTTGGAAAGATTACTCTCAATGTAGCCTGATTTTTGGAGAGATTACTCTCAAAATGGCCCGATTCTTGGAGAGACTACTTTCAAAATGGCTCGATTCTTGGAGAGATTATTCTCAATGTGGCCCAATTCTTGGAGAGATTACTCTCAAAATGGCTCGAACTATCGGCGAGGCAAACTTAAGGTGCAAAGGGACTCATATGTCCACCTTAAGATTGGAAAGTTATAGTTCCTTTTAAGGACAAACCCATGAAGAGGCCAACTCAAGGTTCAAAGGGACTTATATGTCCACCTTAAGATTGGAAAGTTATAGTTCCTTTTAAAGACAAACCCGTGAAGAGTCCAACTTAAGATTCAAAGGGACTTATATGTCCACCTTAAGATTGGAACGTTATAGTTCCTTTTAAGGACAAACCCACGAAGAGGCCAACTTAAGGTGCAAAGGGACTTATATGTCCACCTTAAGATTGGAAAGCTATAAAGCTTCAACTTGAAGACGACATTGACTTGAACACTTGGAAAACTTTGAATATTTGGCGGACTTTGCAGACTTCAACTCGAAGATTCAGAGGGCTTAAACAATTCAACTTTAAGATCGGCGAATTTGAAGACTGAAACTTGAAGACTTCAACTTGGGGGCTTAAATATTTCAACTTTAAGACTAGCGGATTTGAAGGCTTCAACTTGAAGACCGATAGACTTGAAGACTTCAACTTTGAGACTTGGAGGACCTAAATATTTCAACTTAAAGATCAGCGAATTTGAAGACTTCAACTTGAAGACTGGCGGACTTGGAGACTTCAACTTTGAGACTTGGAGGGCCTGAATATTTCAACTTGAAGATCGGTGAATTTGAAGACTTCAACTTGAAGATCGATGGACTTGAAAACTTCAACTTTGAGACTTAGAGGGCCTAAATATTTCAACTTGAAGATCGGCGAATTTGAAGACTTCAACTTGAAGACTGACAGAGTTGAAGATTTCATTTTACCATGGAGGGTTGCCCCTTTTAAATCAAATGAGATCAAAGTTTCACAAGAGGATGGCATTTCAACTTGATTTTACATTCCTCTATATTTCACTCGGACAACAATTAGGGCAATATGTATCTTTTGAACTTATGTGACTGAACTTAGAATGAAACTCTAAGCTTCCTACGTACCTCGGTGAAGAGGATCAAGTCATACCATAGTTCAGACTGAGTAGATTTTTTTTACGTCCTAACTTTTGCCTAGACCGCCTCTTTCGAGATTTTTAACCTAGCGGACTTTTTTTTTTACGTCCTAACTTTTTCCTAGGCCGCCTCTTTCGAGATTTTCAACCTAGCGAACTTTTTTTTTGGGTCGTACACAGTTTATACTCTTGCGGTCCAGGAGTGTAGCAACATGCAGTTTAGGCTCGTGCATCAAGGAGCATTGAAACTTCACAGATAATACTTCTTTAAAAACTTGCCATTGATAGGGTTGATTCTCATGCCATCTGCATCAACCAACTTGTAAGCCCCACTTGAGTAAGCTTCTTGCACGACATATGGCCCATCCCATTTTGAAGTGAACTTCCCTACAGGTTTATGAGAAGTAATTATGGGTCTTTTTACGGAAAGGACTTGATCTCCTACTTGAAAGGATCTCGGGCGAACTTTTTTATTGAAGGCACGAGACAATCGAGCTTGATAACATTCAAGACTCTATTGAGCTTCCAACCTTTTCTCATCAAGGGACTCCAACTCTGTTAATCGAAGTCGAGCATTTTCTTCATCAGTGATCCCTTCTTGAATAGCCAGTCGTAATGAAGGTATTTGACGCTCAAGTGGCAAGACGACTTCGACTCCATAAATGAGTGAATAAGGAGTCGCATGTGTTGGCGTGCGGTGATTCGTCCTATATGCCCATAGAGCTTCTTCCATATGGTCATTCCAATCTTGTTTGGATTTGGAGACGACTTTCTTTAACAAGTTGCATGGAGTTTTGTTGAATGCCTCAGCTAGATCATTGGCGGCAACATTGTACATCGAAAAGTTACATTGCTTGAAGCCAAAGAGATCACAAATGTTGTTCATCAACCTATTATCGAATGGCTTTCCATTATCCGTTATTATGTAACGAGGAATGCCAAAGCGATAAATAATGTTTACTCAGATAAAACTTGCAACATTTTTCTTCTTTACTTCCTTAAGAGCAACAACTTCAGCCCATTTTGAGAAGTAGTTAGTTGCAGCCAAGATGTATAGGTGCCCACCGGAGGACTTTGGCAGTGGTCCAACAACAACCAATCCCCAAGCGTCAAATGGTCAGGATGCAATAGTCGGGTGCAACACTTCAGGAGGTTGATGAATAAAATTCGCATGGAGTTGACAAGCCTTGCATCTTCGAGCGTAATCCAAGCAATCTTTTACCATCGTTGGCCAATAATATCCCATCCTTTTTGTATGGAAGTGGAGCTTTGGTCGAGACTGGTGTGACCCATATACCCGAGAATGTGCCTCTTGCAAAGCTTGGAGAGCTTCTTCTTCTCCTAGGCATCACAAGAGTACTCCCTAGAATGACCTTTTGTATAAAGTATCCTTGTAGTAAAGGAAGCGAGGCACACGACGACGGATTTCAGTCATTCTCCTCGAATTTTCTGGAAGTATCCCATAGAGTAAGTAGTCGATAATGGGTTGTCGCCATTCTTCTTTCTCAACTTCAAAAATAGCAACAAGATGCTTGAGTTCGTTTTCTTAACCTTCAACCTCATTTAGCGGCGGTACTACCCATTTTTGGCAGACAGTAACTTGCGCTTGATCAGGCAGGGCTAATAATGAAGCTAGGACAGCTAAAGCATCATCCTTCTTATTTTCTTTCCTTGGCACATGCTGAATAGTCACATCACCGAGCCATCCCATCAACTTTTTTGTGTAATTATGATATGGGCGTAGTTCAGTCTTTTGACCTCTTAACTACCCAAAAGCTGATTGACCACTAACTGGGAGTCACCAAAGACATGCAATTGCAATTGCTTCATATCAACGGCCATTTCAAGCCCAAGTATTAATGCTTGATATTCAGCAACATTGTTGGAACAGAGTTGTGTCAAGGTGAAGGAGTAGGGCAAGACTTCACCTTGAGGAGTGACAAATACTACGCCAGCCTCGGCTCCCCCACGATGTGCAGCACCATCAAAGTACATCTTCTATGGAGGTTGAACTTTAACGACCATTGCGTCCTTATCGGGTAGTTCATCAGTTAACTCTCAGTCATCAGGTATCAGATGGTCTGCCAATGCTTGTCCTTTTACGGCCTTTTGAGGGATGTACAAAATCTCGAATTGTTGAAATTGAACGTACCATCTCGCTATTCGATCACTAAGAATAGGTTTTGACATCACGAACTTGATAGGCTTTGCTTTAGAAACGAGACGGGACAATATGAGCTTGAAAGTAGTTGTCACACCTCCTTTTTACTTACTACACCCCAGAAGAGGGTATAATAAAGGGAGTTTTTCCAGTTTAAAGTGACAATCGAAACAAGATTTATTTATTTAAATCAGAGTAGCCACTTGGAATATCTATGGTGTCCCAAGTTACCGGTTTAAATCCTGAATCGAGGAAAATAATGACGCTGTTATACAGTCTGTGAATCAAAAATTCGGGTAAGAATTCTGTTAACTCGGGAGAAGGTATTAGGCACTCCCCAGTTCCGTGGTTCTAGCACGGTCACTTTGATCATACTCGGCCAACACAATTATTTAATTACTGATTTTAGAATTTATGTGCATTCACTTCTTTCACCGCTTTTAATTAGAAAATTATCTTGAAATGGGTTACGCGTACGTATACCCGCTTGTTTGGCGCGTCAAAAATCATGTCACGCGAACATGTCCACAATCAATAATGCTTAATTATTATTAAGAATGTTTGGGCCGAAGTTGCATGAATTCATACTCCAGTTTTATTTTTAGAAATGTAGTTGTGTTACGTTAACGTATACGCAACCACACTAGTATTTTAAACGGCCTTAAAGGATATGCTACGAATTTTATCAAATTTACATCTAATTTATGAAATTACTGGAAGGCTCTATGCGATTTAGATGAACTTATATGAGCTAAAAAAATGATTAAAAGCTTGTAATCTATTTTATTATTAAGCAAAAGTTGAGCGAAGTTGCCGAACGCATACTCCAAATTAATTTAGGATCATGGTCATGTTACGCGAACGTATACGTGACCACAATCGTGTTTTAATCGGCCCTAAAGGCTTGCTACGAATATGTATTATTTGTTGTGTCTAAGCTACAAAATTAAAAGAGGTCCATGCCATTAAGGAAATTGGGCTTGAGGAAAAGCCCAACACTAGACTGCCTCGCTGAGACTTCAGACACCATTGGGCCAGAGGCTATGTGATTCAATTGTGCAAATGGCATGCCTCGCCTAAAGAACTACCCTTAATTAGGCCTAAAACGCTTTGGCTCATGAACAGCTTGGATTTGAGGCTTTGGATGATGGGCCACGAAATGTAGGGTAGGCCCATAGTAGTGGATAAAGTGCTAGACAAATAATTGGCCTAGTATATTATTAGGGGAAACATTGGGATTTCATGGCTTCTAAAATAGAGCCCAACAGACGCCCAAACTAAAACGCCCTGAAATACACAATGGACTTATTTAAGGAGAAACAACCAACTATCATTACATGTTTTCATGCAGATATGCATTAAATGACAACCTGGACCTTATTTTGAGCACACGAAAGGTCATTGGCCTCAATTGAGGCCCTAAATAAGGGATGAAAAGTTTACGATGTTTTACTAGCCTTCCTCGTTTCCAACCTCAACATGGATCAACATAGAAGAATACATTTTTGTGCATTCGCCCATTACACAGCAATCAAACCAAAATCAATTGACAACAAATCCAATATGGCTGTTATGATGCTAATCATATGGAAATTTATGAGAGCAACAGAATGTGTAGTGCTATATGATTTTCAATGCTCTTTTTACCTTGGTTGAGCTTTGTGTCCAATCACAAATCCTTAGTTACCTTAAAAACAGGCTTCGAGCCAGACTAAAGAGAAACAAATCATGTAAAGAAAACAGTAGCTAATCAGTAAAGGAGTATCCTTAAAATCCAAAATAACTCAAATCCAAACCTCAAAGAGACAACATTAACTGTTTATATCGAAATATCATGAAGCTGATATACTAATGAATATTTGCCAGGGTAAATGTAGTCTATCCATCCAAGCTCTAACGTATAGCAATAGAGTTTCCAACTATTGAGACCACATCAATAACATACTTAGTATTTGGCTGAGTACTTGCTAACTTGGACATTCAATGGCCAAGTCCACAAGCTGCATCTAACATTCAACAATATCAGCCTTCAATAGGCATGACTTTGAGCAGGATAACTGACTCTATAGGAACAACATCATACAAATCAGAACAAGGCTAATTATGAGTGAGATCTTAGCATATGAAACTGGAGAATCAGACAATGATAAATCTAGGACATTAGGTCTCTACTAATGCACAAGAAATCGTTCAAACACATGTGAAGCCACTGGCTAAACTGAATGCCCAAGGTTATGAACACTAACACCATATCACATCTACTAGCACCTATAACATGCTCAATTAAGGCTAGAAATAAAATTGTATGTTAAACATTAAGCTATGACAGAAAGAATTGTTGAACTAGAATCAAGCTTTAGAATAAAACTGGAGCCTAAACATTGGAGCAGCAATTTTATTCAGCATTTATACCCTTTCATTCCAAAGGTCAAACAAAATAAGGAAATGAGCTAGGAGTGAAGCAGCAACAGCAGCAATAAATCAAGTAGAGAATCAACAATGGAGTAGTAAAACCAAGAACCAAGAGCTTCAAATCCAGGTCTTCAAATCCCAGAAATCAAACCATTTTTCAATCCAATGCAGAATCTGATATTTTTAACAGTTTTGCCTAACTTATGAAGACCAATAGACCAAAAACCAAGCAGATTTATGAGGCTTTCACCAGAAAATCCAGGGAAATCAGTATGTTATTTTTTAGTTTTCTTCAGTACTCAGCCGTCCTGATTTTCAAAGGATTTTATCTATTTTTTTTTCTCTCCTTCTAAGGCAAGAAAGGGTGCCTTTATAGGCAAGCCATTAGAGCAAACCTTCAACTTTTATTTTGCCCCTTAGGACCCTAATTTTATGACTTGTTTGCCAAGTTTTACCTCTCATATTTCTGAAATTCAGAAAAGACCCCTCACTAGAAGCTTCCTATTCAGTTATTAAAGATTCCCTAACTGAATTCCCTAAACTACTCGTTATTTGGCTTCTAATTTACTAACCTAGTCAAACCAAACCTCCAATCCTGATAATTGGTCAAGAATTGACCATGGTTAAGCAAAGATCTAACCTACTCAGCTATAACCAAACAACTCTTTAATTAACAAAATCAAACCAACCTATTTTAATCTTGAATTAACTAAGAAAAACAGAATTAAAAGCTACTCGATTGAACATGCATTTAAGGAAATGATTAATTAGCAAAAGCTTGCACTAACGGAAAGACATTTATAGACTTAACAAAAAAACCTAAAGCACTGATTATGGACTATCAGAAGAAGCTATGCTTATACTAATTTTAACAAACAGAGAAACCAAATAATAAAGAAAAGAAAAACTTACATTGTGCAAGGTTGAACCACACATGACTCTGATTTGAAGCCCGGAATGATGTGAACGTTCGTTCTTCACCAAGAACAAACGAGCATATTATTTCATACCTCGAATCAATCTTTGGCCTAAGGAAATTGAGAAAAACTCGAGCAAATAGCACTTCTAGGATTCTACCCTTTCCAAAATTGAAATTCGAGGCATTGAAGAGATATTCAAGAAAAGATAAACAAGGATTTAAGAAGAGGAGAATTAGGAGAACCCGGGTTGTTATTTTGAAGTGGTTTGGGAGGTGGCGCCGCCATACACGGCGGTGGCAGCGCTAGGGTTTGAATTATTTGAGATGTTTGGGTGATGTTTGAAAGAAACCAATGGCAGATATGAAACGGGGAGGTGAAGAATAAGGAATGGTGTAAATTTCAGGAGCATTGGACAACTGCCGCCGGCCGGAACGCGGAGGCAATTTCCGACCGGCGGCGTACAGTGGTAGGCGACGGAGAGTTCTCTCATGTTGTAAGAGATGAGAGGCAAGGGGGGCTGCTGAGGGGGGTAGGGCTGGTTCAGTCAATTTTATACTGTGATGGGGACTTCTCGTTCGTTGGATCACCAATCCTAGACGGTCCAAATTTAACAGGCCAAAACGACGTCGTTTTGGGAAGGGGGCAGGTCGGGTTAGGGAATGGGTTTTGGGGCTGGGTCCACGGGTTTCAGGGATTTTGAGGCTGGATGGGGTTGGGGATAATTGGGCTTGGGGAATTAAACGAACACAATAGCCCAAAATGGGTCTTTTAATGAAGAAGACCAATTCCTTTCTAATTCAATTCTTTTCCATTTTAATTAATTCCTAAAAATCTAAATTAATTCCTAATACTCAATTAAAAATCTCGATTAACTCCTAATACTCAACTGACCCTAAACTAATTAAGATTATATTATAATTAACACAAAATAAATTCAAAAGAAACACTTCTCAAAATCAAAATCAAAATTAAAAATGTGAATTGACCTATTTTTTGTTATTTTCTTTATTTTTTTCTCTTCTTTTTTTTTTCAAGTTAAATCCTAAAATCAAAATTAAATCCTAATAAAATTATTCTACCAAATTAAATTAGTTAGTTCTAAATGACAATTCTCACAAATAATTAAATGTAAAAGAAAGACAACTACAATTCCAGAATTAAAATTGAAACAAAAGCAAACTATTTTTGTGATTTTTGTACTTTTGTAAACTCTTAATTACTGTCTAATTCCTAAAATATGTAAGATTAAACCCTGAATTCAATACATATATTTTTGTATTTTTATATGAATTAAAAATGCACACACAAATGCATGCAAATAACAGAAAATTGCCACAAAAATCAACAAAAATTAAAAATAATAATAAGAAATTATTTTGTTTGAAATTATGGGAGTAATTTATATAGGAAAAAAATCACGTACTCACAGCTGTCCTTCTTTGCTCGGAAACACGAAGACTTTTTGTGCAAAGATAAGTGAGCAAATACGAGCGATTTTTGCCCGTTTGAAACTCCGTGTGAAGTATTTTTGAAAAGTTTGACCGCACTCTGCTTTTGAGGTTACCTACATATCCTTGGCTAAAAAGGAATCAGGTCAGTGTAGTTCGGGAAGGTTTGGTAGCTGGGACTACCATGAAGCTGTGATTTCACTGTTGTTGTTGCTGCTTACTGATCCCCTTATTACACCACGTCACAATAAAAAGAAGATAGACTAAACTATGATCTTTGAATTACAAAAGTCCTATCTAATGTTTTTAAACTTGATCTCGTGATTCTTGTTGCCTTGTTAACTTGTATTCTCCTAGTGGACTTCCTTTGCTATTGCCTTGAATTGTGGTCGGAGATGCTTCGCTGTTTCTCCGAGTGATGCTTGACTACTGAAGTTTGAAATATGTGCCTCTATTCTTCAGGCGGGCTCCTGACTGCCGACGCTTGAAAATATATTCCCTTGTTCTCCACATGGGTTCCTGACTGCAACAAAACAAACAAACAAAGAAAATTTTCTGCCCCAGTTTGGTAACTGGGTACAACATGTTATCAAATATTAAAAATTAAAAGCTAAAATTTTAATTGCACTTTTCTTGTTCTCCAGGTGGGTTCCTGACTGCAATAAAACAAACAAACAAAGAAAATTTTCTGCCCCAGTTTGGTAATTGGGTACAACATGTTATCAAATATTAAAATTAAAAGCTAAAATTTGAATTGCACTTCCCTTGTTCTTCAGGTGGGTTCCTGACTGCAACAAAACAAACAAACAAAGAAAATTTTATGCTCCAGTTTGGTAACTGGGTACAACATGTTATCAAATATTAAAAATTAAAATCTAAAATTTGAATTGCATTTCCCTTGTTCTCCAGGTGGGCGCCTGACTGCTGAAGCTTGTATTCCCTTGTTCTCTAGGTGGGCTCCTGATTACTGAAACTTGAAAAGTATTCCCTTATTCTCCAGGTGGGCTCCTGACTGCTGAACTTGAAAAGTATTCCCTTGTTCTCCAGGTGGGCTCCTGACTGCAACAAACAAAGAAAATATTCTGCCCCAGTTTGATAACTGGGCACATCATGTTATCGAATATTAGAAAAAGCGAAAATTGAATTGTACTTCCCTTGTTCTCCAGGTGGGCGCCTGACTACTGAAACTTGAAAAGTATTCCCTTGTTCTCCAGGTGGGCGCCTGACTGCAACAAAATAAACAAACAAAGAAAATTTTCTGCCCTAGTTTGTAACTGGGTACACTTGTGAATTGTTACCTAAGCTATTGATGCGATGGTGAGAGTAAAACTAAAGACTTGATTGGCCTATACGCCTCCTGTGAGTAAAACTATTTGATTAAGATTTTTATCCTAGGAGAAAATTTATCAGACTAGGTTTTCTATCTTAGGAGAACGATTCATCAGACTAAGATGCAGACCCTAGGAGAAAATTCATTGGACTAGGTTTTGCTATCTTGTTATCTTAAGAGAAAGTTTCATCAGACTATGATTTTGATCCTAGGAGAAAGTTCATCAGACTATAGTTTCTATCTTAGGAGAAAAATTCATCAGACTAAGACTGTCTAAATAGAGGAAAATCCATCAGACTAGGACTTTTATCTTAGGAGGAAAATGTGAAAAGCAATAGCAGCATTTTATGCAAACTAGCAAAACAGGCAATGGCAAGGATTTGAGAAACTTCCCTTTTGTCGACTTTCCTCTTCTTCCTTTTCTTCATTTCATTTCCTTCCTAATGTTAAACCGACTTTCTTGCTTTGTCCCTGTCTCAAACAAAGAAAACTTGTGAGTTTAAAATGTGGTGGTTGGTTTGTGGCCTTGAACTTTGAGGCGACTGCTTCTGCATTTGCCAAGATGACTAATTTCAACTCGAGGACTTTGCTTGTTTCTGGATTAACCCCTTTTTCTGTCACCCTCATCACATAGAATACCCTCCTACTATCTTCTATCTATTGTGTTATGTGAACTGGTATTTCCCCAACCTTATGTCTCATGTAAATCCCAAAGCACGACTATTGCCCCCCATTATGTGTGTATGATGTTCTTCATCAACTTAAACAGGCTTCAGCTTTAAGGTTAATTGCTCCTCCAATTGTCACGATAACTGCTTCCCCCTCGAAGACCTTGCTTGTTTATTGATTAACCACTTTCTTTGTTATCCTTGACACAGAGAATAACTCTGACTCTATTCACCAAACACCCTTCATCCGTTACATGGTTCTTGAATTGAGGCGTACCCAACCCTTGTACTTCAGACGATTCCCAAAGCATGTTGATTATGGCCAACTCATTGTGCCTGCTGTTCTTTCCGGACTTATGACAATTTGATATGCTGGCAAGATCCCGTTTTGTTTAATTAGAAAGCTTGGTGGCAGATTTTTGAAGTCATTTCTCACTTGTTATGAACAATCGATCCAAGAAGAGGGAGTAAAACAAGGTGGGAGGAATAGAGTAAAAGATAATGGAAATAGACGATTCCTAACAAGAAACCTACAGAGTAGCAAACCATCGGATATGGATACCGTCTCTAGCGACCTTGACATGCACCTGCAGCCTACTCTATTTTAGCAAATCTGATGTTCGGCTCTTGTTGTACCTTTTCGCCGTGAAACTGGGCTTCAATGCTCCGCTTATCCGATCTGATTCACAATCCTTATTCGACTTGTGGTGCCCGTAGGGTTTTCACCATCAAGCCTCTCTCATTTTGGTTTTTCTCTCAACTCGCCGTCGTCTTATGGTGCCCGTGAAGGTTTTCACCAATAAGACTCTCTCATTTTGATTTCTCTCAGCTTTCATCGCCTTGGGGTACCCGTGGTGGTTCTCATTGACAAGACTCTCTCATTCTTCATTTCCTTCGTTTGGACTGGAGTGTTGCCCATGATATGATTCACCTCTACTCGCCTGACTTGGCATTTCTTGAAGACTGATCAGAAGGTCTTTCTTTAGACCGTAATGCATGCTTTTGGATAGGGTTAGAAAGAAAGGGCATTAAAGGCTTAAAACAATTTCATCATGGGTTCAAAATTACAACTTTCGGAATCAGATTTCCACAACAACCACAACTTCTGCCCCAGTTTCCTTTTTTTGGGGGGGCTTTTGGGACTTTTATTTTGGTGTGACTGAACCTCAGAGAGAGGCTGCCTACGTACCCTTTCGGGATCAAGTCCAATGTAGTTCATGCCATAGAAATTACTTTATTGTTGTGATCTTTCTTTCTCCTACTTTTCTTTTCTTTCTTTTCTTTTCCTTCTCTTTTTTTTCTTCTTTCTTTTCCTTTCCTTTTCTTTTCTCTTCATTTCTTCTCTTTTCTTTTTCTTTTCTTTTGAACTGTTTTTCTCTTGTTTCTCCACTTACTTTCCCCGCTCGGGCTTAAGAGTTTTATTATTGATTCCGAAAGAGGGGCATACAAGAAAATAAATGCGGCTCAAAAGGGGTAGAATGGATAAAGTGTTTGGATAGCAGAACAAAATGCCTTCGTCATTTCAATCTCCAAAATATGCCAAGTACAAACTACAAAATTAAACAATCATGAGGAAAACATTCATAACATCTTTTGATTGCACCGGAATTAATAACCATAGCCATACATTTGCCTTCTACACTTGTCAATTGGACAACAATCTCGGTACCACGAATGCCCCCTGTAAACTTGGGGCAAACTTGCCTTTGGCTTCAAACCGATGCGGTATGATGCATTTCAATAGTATATCTTTATGTTCCATCTGCCCCCAGTTTCACACAATTTGGGCTCGAAGTGATCTCAAAATGCCCTTATTCATTTCCCTCGAATGTCCTTACATCTTCAACATTGTTTCATTACTTCATTACTAAACTGACTTTTAAAACCAGGCTGAGAATTATGCGTGCATGTCATGTCACTAGAACCAGCATGAAAAAAATTGTAAAAGGAGAAGGGAACTAAATAAAATGAATAGAAATGGTGGGAAACAGAGAATTGCATTAGACTGACGGTGAAAGGGTTTAAATAATTAAACAACAAAACAAGCAAACTAGACTAGAGTTACATTCCTTGGGCAAACCTAGACAGCACTACACAAGCTACTACGACTAGACGAACAAGGCAAAGTGAAAGGATAGAAGGGTTTGAGTCACAAGACAATATCCGGATTACAATCCTGAAATAACCCGGACAACAGAAATGACACCAAAATAAACCACCAAAACTCCAAGAGATGGAGCGTTTTCCCAATTACCAAGCACGACGTCTTAGCCACTGAATTTCATACCAAGATTGCTGGAATTTTCACAAGTCTTCACCATGTTGTTCTGAGCAAACTGCTTCTGGGTTTCTGTTGCCGGCTCATTCTCACGATCAATACCCACCATATGCGTCTCATTATGTACATGAGATGGATTTTGGCCAGTGTTTGCTGCATCGGGACTTTGTACGACAATGTCACCTGCATCAATAAGCTTCTGAATTACATTCTTCAGATTCCAACGTTTCTCTGTGTCGTGCCCTAGGGCACCTGAGCAGTATGCGCACTTTTAAGAAAGATCGAACTTCTTTGTAAGAGGGTTCGGTGCTTTTATTTGAATCGACTTCAACATGTCCAGTGTCCTTAACCGCTGGAACAGACTGGCGTATGATTCTCCCAACAAATTGAATGTTTTCTTCTTCCGTAACCTCTCATCCTTAAATGCTGGATTGGGCCGAAAACCTGATCCGGGATATTCTTAGTAAGCTCGCGGGGGTAGCTTGGCATTTTGAGGAGCTGGGTACTGGGAATGTGATGGGCAACTTTGAGAGTTTTGTGGAGAGAAGTAGCATCGGGGAGGGTCATCTGATGCACAAGGATAACCACGGGGACAATGTCGAGGCTGGAGGTGTTGATCAAGAAAACCTATCGCACCGTCTTTTTTGTTCCTCTTCCTTCCAACCAATCTTACTGGTACCTTCTGAATGGCTTCCGAACAACTCACGATTTTGCCTGATTTGATTCCTTCTTCTACTAGCTCCCCTATTTTTAACAATCATTGAAAGGCTTTCCCAGGGCCGGGATCAAATGACTGTAGTAGGTGGGTCCCTGGGCCTGTAGAAAAAGCTTAACCATTTCTTCTTCGCTGATCGGGGGACTAACTCGAGCAGCTTGCCCCCTCCATCTGAGCCCGAACTCATTAAAGCTTTCCTCCGGCCTCTTTTCCATCTTAGATAGCGAGGAGCGGTCTCGATTTACATTGAAAGTATCGGACAAAATCTTGAGTCATGTCGCCCAATGTAAACCACTTATCAACATCTTGACAGGTATGCCAGTCCAAGGCTACCCCAGTTAGGCTTTCACTGAAATATTCCATCATCACGTTATCTTTCTCTTCAACAATCCTCATTTTGTTGCAATAGGCCCTTAGGTGGGCGACCGGATCTCCATGCCCATCGTACAAATTAAATTTTGGTACTTTGAACCCTGCGGGTATGCTGCCCTGGCCTTCCATTCTTCGCTTGTCCCTGAAGGACTGTTCTGTGCTTCTCAACTTCCTGGGTACCCCATCTCGCCCTTCTCTTCCCGTAACCCTTTCATTTCTAGCATGAAGCTGCTCATCCTAGGATCTCTTCTTGTATGAATCGAGGACCTTGCGGGCAACCTCTGAGGGGTGATATTGGGCATTTTGAGCTTTGAGTTTAAAATCCGGTATCAACCAACCTAGTTTTGTTGTTGTCTGCCATTGCCTTTTGTTTTGTAGAAAGAAATTACCACTTTAAAACCACAAACCAACCAATTTTCTGCTATGAATATAACAAAATGAAGCCATTATGTTAGTGTTAGGGCATTTAACTGCGAAAATCTCACATTGCATGCAATGCACCTAGTCACAGCTATCGGTTCTAATATGACTTCGAGGGTATGAAGGTCATATGACATCATCCCAATTATTTCATTTCAATCCTCTCCTCCCTTTGCTTTTTCTATCTCTTCTTAGCTCGCTCATTTTTTTTCCCTCTTTTTTTTTATCACTCTTTTCTTCCTTCTCATTTCTCACCTCCCACAATTTCACCAACTTTTCTTTCTTTTTCTCTCTTTTTTTGTTTTTGATTTTTCCTTTTTTTTCTTTTCTTTTAAGAATAAAAAAAATAATTCGATCGAACCCTATGTAGGTTGCCTACGTATCATGACCCCGCATGAATCAGATCTTTGCGTAGTTCTGGAAGATCGAGAATAAAGTAAACAAACTGACATTTTTCTTTCTTTTTCTTTAACGACTACTCTGATGAGAAAAGAGAAATAAAAGAAGCAAATCCCTGTTTTTTTTTTGAATTTGCTAGACTTAATGTTCTATGACCTGTTCTAAACTCAAGCTTAATGAGCATATTTTTTTTATTTTGAAACAAATACTCTATCAAGGAAAAACTCTATAAAAGAAAGATATTTTTTGATTCTTTTTTTTATGTTTAAGAAGAAAATCTAAAGAATAAACCACAGAAAAATATTTTAAATTTTCTTTTGATATCCTGATGCAAAATTTCGAAATGCAATCAAGAAGATAAAACAAAAATATTTTGATTGCCTAAACAAGAATTTATAATGATAAACAAAAGATAAAGCATGTTTTTCTTTTTTTTCTATGTACAATATCCTAAAGTTCTAATGAAAATAAAGATTTTTTTTTTTTTGCATTTTTCACTAATTTCCTCAAAGAAACAGCTCAAAAGAAAATCTTTTTGATTTTGGAGTTGCCATCTTAAAGAAAGCTTTAAAAGAAATACTAAAATAATTCTTTTTTTTGAATTAATGTCATAATATACTAAAGGAAACATAAAATTAATTTATTTTAAGTCCTGGATATTAATTGCCTAAAGAAAAAAAACCTCACATTTTTTTCATTTTCAGAACTAGTATTCTAAAGAAAACTTATAACGGAAATATAAAATGCGACATCTCCCTTTTTTTTGGATTTTGAATTACACCACACTTTGTCAAGTATAAAATAAAAAGTACAATAACAAAAATTGACATCACTGTACAAAACTTAGAAAGTAAAAGACGACATAAAAAAACATGCTCAAAAATAACTATAAATCTCCTTAAGCAACTCCTGGATGCAGCGATCCTGGTGTATCTGTCTTGCTCAAACTCTGGTTAGTAAATTCACACCTGTATGAGAAAACTTAACCATCACTATGTGAAACAATAACATTCCCTATTAGACACATGCAAGACATGGTTGTGATTATTTTGCAAGATGGCTTATTTAGCCAAAAGATGGCTAGAAATGTAAAATTTGGCTAAGACCCCGCAAAGCCAAGAACCTAAGATTTACTAGGAAGTCCGGACACTATGTGGGTTGCCTACATATCCCGCCCCGGGAGACGAGAATCAGGTTCGCGTAGTTCGGGCAGATTGGATACGGTGGAGAATTAAAAAAAAACTAATGTAGAGAAAACATATTTTTTGCTTTTCTTGAAAAAAGATGAAACATGCAAAATCTTTTTGGATTTTCTTTTCCTTTTTTTTTTGATTTTTAAAAAATAATAAAAAGTGCAAAATCTTTTTGAATTTTTCAAGCTCTTTTTCTTACTTAACAAAAATGTGACAGAAAATATAATTGGGCCCCACTCACTTTATCTTCACACTTCACCCTCTTTTTTTCTCTGTTTTTCCTCTCTTTTGTTTTTCTTCTTCCTTTTTCTTTTTTTTATTTTCCCTCAACTAACATTAGTCCGCCAAATGACCCTTTTACCCTTGGATAAATGCAACTTGTAACACACTAGGATGCATCGGGATGGTCTGCTATTTTGGGTGCACCTGTCCTAGACGGACCCGACCCCTGTGTTGAGTCCCCTAAGTCAAACTGCATGTGTTGCAAACAAGCGATCCTACTAGGGATCCGGCATGGAGCTGTGTTTTTCTAAGTTTAAATCCTGGGGTTTTGATCTAGACTTGGGGTACCGAGCGGACAATTGGTGCCGAGGAGGGGGCGACGTACTGGGAGCACTAAAGTCTGCCCGACCTTGTCACTTGTCTAACCTCGCTCTATTTGGTATAATTTCTATAGAAAAAGCGGGCTACGCGAACGTATGTACCATTTTCAGAATACTCAGATGGGGTGGCGCAAGAAGGCAATTATATACAATTCAACAATATTAAAGCGGTAAACAGATAGCATTTTAGCACAAAGGTTCACAAAATACAATAATATAAACAATAATTAAGCCAAGTAAAAATCATAAAACAAGCTCGAATTCTTGAACCCTGAACCAGAGATTCTGGGTTCTTATCCCCAGCAGAGTTGCCAGAGCTGTTACACCTCATTTTTACTTACTACACCCCAGAAGAGGGTATAATAAACAGAATTTTTCCAGTTTAAAGTGACAATCGAAACGAGATTTATTTATTTAAATCAGAGTCGCCACTTGGAATATTTATGGTGTCCCAAGTCACTAGTTTAAATCCCGAATTGAGGAAAAGAATGACTCTGTTATACAGTATGCGAATCAAAAATCCGGGTAAGGAATTCTATTAACCCGGAGAAGGTGTTAGGTACTCCCAAGTTCTGCGGTTCTAGCACGGTCGCTTTGATCATACTTGGCTAACACAATTATTTAATTACTGATTTTAGAACCTACGTGCATTCACTTCTTTCACCGCTTTTAATTAGAAAATTATCTTGAAATGGGTTACGCGTACATATACCCGCTTGTTTGGTGCGTCAAAAATCATGTCACGCGAATGTGTCCACAATCAATAACGCTTAATTATTATTAAGAGTGTTTGGGCCGAAGTTGCGCGAACGCATACTCCGGTTTTGTTTTTAGAAATGTAGTTGTATTACGCTAACGTATACGCAACCACGCTATTATTTTAAACGGCCCTAAAGGATATGCTATGAATTTTGTCAAATTTATATCTAATTTATGAAATTACTGGAAGGCTCTATGCGATTTAGATGAACTTATGTGAGCTAAAAAAATAATTAAAAGCTTGTAACCTATTTTATTATTAAGCAAAAGTTGAGCGAAGTTGCACGAACGCATACTCCGAATTAATTTAGGATCATGGTCATGTTACGCGAACGTATACGCGACCACAATTGTGTTTTAATCGGCCCTAAAGGCTTGCTACGAATATGTATTGTTTGTTGTGTCTAAGCTACAAAATTAAAAGAGGGCCATGCCATTAAGGAAATTGGGCTTAAGGAAAATCCCAACACTAGACTGCCTCGCTGAGACTTCAGACGTCATTGGGCCAGAGGCTATGTGATTCAATTGTGCAAATGGCACGCCTTTCCTAAAGAACTACACTTAATTAGGCCTAAAACGGTTTGGCTCATAAACAGCTCGGATTTGAGGCTTTGAATGATGGGCCACCAAATGTAGAGCAGGCCCATAGTAGTGGATAAAGTGCTGGACCAATAATTGGCCAGTATATTATTAGGGGAAACATTGGGATTTCATGGCTTCTAAAATCAAGCCCAACCTACACCCAAACTAAAATACCCCAAAATACACAATGGACTTATTTAAGGAGAAACAACTAACTATCAGTACATGTTTTCATGCAGATATGCATTAATTGACAATCTGGACCTTATTTTAAGCACACGAAAGGTCATTGGGCCTCAATTGAGGCCCTAAACGAGGGATGACGAGTTTACGATGTTTTACTAGCCTTCCTCGTTTCCAACCTCAACATGAATCAACATAGAAGAATACATTTTTGTGCATTCGCCCATTATACAACAATCAAACCAAAATCAATTAACAACAAATCCACTATGGCTATTATGATGCTAATCATATGGAAATTTATGAGGGTAACGGAAATGCTCTTTTCACCTTGGTTGAGCTTTGTGTCCAATCACAAATCCTTAGTTACCTTAAAAACATGCTTCGAGCCAGACTAAAGAGAAACAAATCATGTAAAGAAAACAGTAGCTAATCAGTAAATGATATCCTTAAAATCCAAAATAACTCAAATCCAAACCTCAAAGAGACAACATTAAATGTTTATATCCAAATTTCATGAAGCTGATATACTAATGAATATTTGCCAGGGGTAAATGTAGTCTATCCATCCAAGCTCTAACGTACAACAATAGAGTTTTCAACTATTGAGACCACATCAATAACAGACTTAGTATTGGGCTGAGTACTTGCTGACTTGGCCAGTCAATGGCCAAATCCACAAGCTGCATCTAACATTCAACAATATCAGCCTTCAATAAGCATGACTTTGAGCAGGATCACTAACTCTATAGGAACAACATCATACAAATCAGAACAAAGGCTAATTATGAGTGAGATCTTAGCACATGAATTTGGAGAATCAGACAATGATAAATCTAGGACATTAGGTCTCTAATAATGCACAAGAAATCGTTCAAACACATGTGAAGCCACTGGCTAAACTGAATGCCCAAGGTTATGAACACTAACACCATATCACATCTATAGTAGTTATAACATGCTCAATCAAGGCTACAAATAAAATTGTATGTTAAAAATTAAGCTATGACAGAAAGAATCGTTGAACTAGAATCAAGCTTTAGAATAAAACTGGAGCCTAAACATTGGAGCAACAATTTTATTCAGCATTTATACCCTTTCATTCCAAAGGTCAAACAAAAGAAGGAAATGAGCTAGGAGTGAAGCAGCAACAACAGAAATAAATCAAGCAGAGAATCATCAATGGAGTAGTAAGACCAAGAACCAATAGCTTCAAATCCGGGTTTTCAAATCCCAGAAATCAAACCATTTTTCAATCCAATGCAGAATCTGATATTATTAACAGTTTTGCCTAACTTATGAAGACCAATAGACCAAAAACTAAGTAGATTTATGAGGCTTTCACCAGAAAATGAAGGGAAATCAGTATGTTATTTTTAGTTTTCTTCAGAACTCAGCCGTCCTGATTTTCAGAGGATTTTATCTATTTTTTTCTCTCCTTCTAAGGCAAGAAAGGGTGCCTTTATAGGCAAGCCATTAGGGCACCCCTTCAGCTTTTATTTTGCCCCTTAGGTCCCTAATTTTATGACTTGCTTCCCACGTTTTACCTCTCATATTTCTGAAATTCAGAAAAGATCCCTCACTAGAAGCTTCCTATTAAGTTATTAAAGATTCCCTAACTGAATTCCCGAAACTACTCGTTATTTGGCTTCTAATTTACTAACCTAGTCAAACCAAACCTCCAACCCTGATAATTGGTCAAGAATTGACCATGGTTAAGCAAAGATCTAACCTACTCAGCTATAACCAAACAACTCTTTAATTAACAAAATCAAACCAACCTATTTTAATCTTGAATAACTAAGAAAAATAGAATTAAAAGCTACTCGATTGAACATGCATTTAAGGAAATGATTAATCAGCAAAAGCTTGTACTGGCGGAAAGACATTCATTGACTTAACAAAAAAAAACCTATAGCACTGATTATGGACTATCAGAAGAAGCTATGCTTATACTAATTTTAACAAACAGAGAAACCAAATAATAAAGAAAAGAAAAACTTTCATTGTGAAAGGTTGAACCACACATGACTCCGATTTGAAGCCCGGAATGATGTGAACGTTCGTTCTTTACCAAGAACAAACGAGCATATTATTTCGTGCCTCGAATCAATCTTTGGCCTAAGGAAATTGAGAAAAACTTGAGCAAATAGCACTTCTAGGATTCTACCCTTTCTAAAATTGAAATTCGAGGTATTGAAGAGATATTCGAGAAAAGATAAACAAGGATTTATGAAGAGGAAAGCGAGGAGAACCCAGGGTGTTATTTTGAAGTGGTTTGAGAGATGGCGTCGCCGTACACGACAGTGGCGGCGCTAGGGTTTGAATTATTTGAGATGTTTGGGTGATATTTGAAAGAAACCAATGGCAGATATGGAATGGGGAGGTGAAGAAGAGGGAATGGTGTAAATTTCAGGGCCATTGGACAACCGCTGCCGGCGGAGGCGATTTCCGGCCGATGGCGTACGGTGGTAGGCGACGGAGGGTTCTCTGATATTGTGAGAGATGAGAGAAGGGGGGGGGGGCTGAGAGGGGTAGGGCTGGTTCAGAGAATTTTATACTAAGTGATGGGGACTTCTCGTCCGTTGGATCACCAATCCTAGACGGTCCAGATTTAACGGGCCAAAACGACATCATTTTGGGATGGGGGCAGGCCAGGTTAGGGAATGGGTTTTGGGGCTGGGTCCACGGGTTTCAGGGCTTTTGAGGTGGCTCGGGTTGGGGAAAATTGGGCTTGGGGAATTAAACGAACACAATGTCCTAAAATGAGTCTTTTAATGAAGACGACCAATTCCTTTCTAATTCAATTCTTTTCCATTTTAATTAATTCCTAAAAATCTAAATTAATTCCTAATACTCAATTAAAAATCTAGATTAACTCCTAATACTCAACTAACCCTAAACTAATTAAGATTATATTATAATTAACACAAAATATATTAAAAGGAAACACTACTCAAAATCAAAATCAAAATTAAAAATGCAAATTGACCTATTTTTTGTTATTTTCTTTCTTTTTTTCTCTTTTTTTTTTCAAGTTAAATCCTAAAATCAAAAATTAAATCCTAATAAAATCATTCTACCAAATTAAATTAGTTAGTTCTAAATGACAATTCTCACAAATAATTAAATAAAAGAAAGACAACTACAATTCCAGAATTAAAATTGAAACAAAAGCAAACTATTTTTGTGATTTTTGCACTTTTATAAACTCTTAATTACTGACTAATTACTAAAATATGTAAGATTAAACCCTGAATGCAATGCACATATTTTTGTATTTTTATATGAATTAAAAATGCACACACAAATGCAAGCAAATAACAGAAAATGCCACAAAAATCAACAAAAATTAAAACTAATTGAAAATAATAAAAAGAAATTATTTTGTTTGAAATTATTGGAGTAGTTCATATAGGGCAAAAATCACGTACTCACAGTAGTGCTTCAAATTTTGAATTGAGAAGACTAGCACCAAACACAACTTTTCAATTGGCGAATAATTCAACTCGTTAGGTGCTATCATCCTGCTCAAGTAGTAAAGAGAGTTTTCTTTCCCTCACTATTTTCTTGGGCCAACAGACCTTTCTTGTGCCGCAATGTATTGTATCAATGGCTTTCCAGGTATACGGGATGCTAAAACTGGAGGCTTCATCAAGTAGGATTTAATGCTCTCAAAGGCATTACTTCATGTTTGGTCCCATTTGAAAGGGACACCTTTCTTCATAAGGCGACTGAATGGTTGACACCTCCCAGCTAGGTTTGAGATGAATCTCCTAAGGTATGCTAACTTTTCTTGCAGACTTTTCAATTCATGGATATCTCGAGGCTCAGGCATTTTCAAAATGGCATCCACTTTGGCTTGATCAATTTCGATCCCTCGATGTCGGACAATGAAACCAAGGAACTTTCCAGAAGTAACTCTAAAGGCACATTTCAATGGATTCATCCTAAGTTGGTACCTCCAGAGCAATTCAAATACCATCCTCAAGTCCTTCAAGTGGTCGCCCTTCGCTGTTGATTTGACCACCAAGTCGTCAACATAGAATTCGACATTCTTATGGAGAAGATCGACGAAGATATTCTGCATAGCCCTTTGGTAAGTAGCACCAGCGTTCTTCAAGTCAAAAGGCATTACCTTGTAGCAATAAATACCCTTTGGGGTACGGAATGCAGTAAGCTCTTCATCTTTTGGTGCCATGCGTATTTGGTTATAGCCCAACGAACCGTCCATAAATGACATTGCCTCGTACCCAGTAGTAGCATCGATCATCAGTTCTGGAATGGAAGCGGGAACTCATCTTTCGAACACGCATTATTAAGATCCCTAAAGTCAACACACACTCGAATCTGGCCATTTTTCTTCCTTACAGGGAAAATACTTGAAACCCATGTTGGGTATTTAACTTCATGAATAAAGCCAGCTTCGATGAGCTTGTTAACTTCTGTTTCAATCAAGGGAACCAAGTCCGGCCTAAAACGCCTTTGGGCTTGTTTAACAGGACGAGCACCATTTTTAACTGCAAGGTGATGGACTGCTACTTTTGGGTCCAAGCCAGGCATCTCTTTGTAACTCCAAGCAAAGATATCCCTGAACTCTTTGAGTAACTCAATATACGTGTTCTCTTCATTAACTTCAAGTAAAGCACTTAGGTAGGTAGGTCTTGGTTCTTCATCAGTGCCAAGGGTAACTTCTTTTAAGGCATCAACTATCGTCTTTACTCCTTCTTCAAGTTCAGGTGGAGCATCTTTCGCATCTTCATCTTCATGAGGGTCCCCATCATTGAAGGATATATGATAACATGGCGAAACATCCTCCAATTCCGCATTATCTTCCATTGAAGATGGAGTGCCATTCTTGACTTGTACAGTAACATGATACAAAAAACCCACACTTTCTTTGTCTTCATCATGTTCCTTAGTATAGACCACAGTATATGGCTTTACCTTCAATACTTCTTTACACGAAACCACAAGTTTTGTTTGTCGCCTCATTCTAGAAGGAACCAAACTTTGGAAATCCTTAGAGATCTCTTGGATTTTGGGTGAAGCGAGTGTTCTTATGCTTTGAAAATTTCTCTAGAACTTGTTACCCTTCTTTAGTGTACCCAATCTTTCAAACACGGAGGTCCATGCAGGTGATCTTCCAAGTCGATCAAAGATAGAAGGCTTGTTAGAAGCAGCTGATTCATCTTCTACAGTGATATAATTGCTGCTCGCCCTTCTTATTGAAATGCACACTGGCGACAGTTGCTTGTATCCCAAACCTTCACGTGGTTCCTCGTTGCAGCCTCTGATGGGAGCTTCCCTAACTTTGACAGCTCGTTGGGATTGTATCCAGCTTTTGCAAATAGCTTGTAAGCGTTAGGGTCAAAACCTTCATATGTTCACTTTGTAGGGAGTGCCACATTCTGCAAACGATTTTGGGCTACAAACCCTGCAAGCGGCATTGAGGATGACTTTACTGCCTCAATTCGTTTGACCGGAAGAGTTAACTCTTTTGGCATGTTGGTTTGGATATTATATGATTTTCCCTCGTCTTTCTTCCTTTTAGGGACATATTAGAGCACGAGACTTACTTTCTTTCCATAGGACAATACCCCTTTTATGAGATTTATTCATGTTGGCAAGTACCTCCTTTATAACAGCTTTGGCTTTACCAATAGTCACCTCAGCTCTTTTAGTTATGGGTTCGTCATTCTTTCTTTTCATACCATCATCAGCTTTCATCTTCTTCACAATGCAGTTCTTCAAGTAGAACTTTGTATCAGCGAAGTGTGACTCAGCCTCGGTGAATGGCTCATCATCAGCACCTATCGTCTTCTCGACTTCACCCTCGTAGTATTTTAAACATTGATGGTAGGTAGATGGAATAACTTTATTCTCATGTATCCAAGGCCTCCCAAGCAAAACATTGTATGAAGTCTTTGTGTCAATCACATGCAGCTATGCACTTGATTGCATATCTTCAATAGTGATTCCCAGCCTGATCGGCCTATGGATCTTTGCCCCCTTGGTTGAATCCTTGGATCATCACACGACTTTCTGAGAGTTCGTTCATGGGAATACCAAGTTCTTTCACAGTGTGAATTGGCAAAATTTTCACTGAGGATCCTCCATCAACCAAAATCTGATTTACCCTTTCATCGCACATATAGACAACCAGGTACAATGGGCGGTTATGAGGAGTGTCACCTAGCAAAAGATCGTCATTTGTGAACGTGACCTTTTCCTCACAAGCATTAACTTCTTGAGGAGTGGATTCGATAGGCTTTTCTGAATATGGTGCCAATGGTAGGTCATCACTCTTTTCTTCCCCTTTGTCAGCTTGGCAACAAGAGGCATCAATACCCTCATGGGAAATCTTCGTGCGGAACCAACTTGGTAAAAACTCCTCCAAGGTCACTGGATTTCGTGGCTTTTGAGGGCGGTACATCTCCACTTTTTCTTTCTTCAAATGCCTAACTGGACTCTTTTTTATTGGTCTTTTTACCATCATCTTCCTCGTTGGTTGTTCCATTAATTCTTTTCATCGGCTCATTTTGTGGCGCCTACGACGAGTCACCAACGTTCAACCTTTATCATCATCAGGTTGGTTGACTTCAGCTTTGTCTCTCTCTAGTAATTCTTCATTTTTACTTTCTTTAAAACCATATAATTCATCCGAACTGAATGAGCCAAATGTGATAGAGACTTGGTTTGCGCTTTCTTTCTCATCTTCAAGCACGATCTTCTTTTCGTGAGCCAAGTCTATGACTTTATCCTTGAAGACAAAGCACTTCTCTAGAGGGTGGCTTACTAGCCGGTGTTATTTGCAGTAATTTGTGTCATTTGTTTTTCCAGCTTCATTTGGCCGCTTCAACTCTGGAAGCTCAATGAGATTTAACTCAAGGAGTTCTTCAAAGATAGCTGGCACATCGGAATCTAGAAATGAGTACTCTTTCTCTTGCATTTATTTTAAAGTCAACTTTCCACTTGGCTTATCGTGAAAAGACGTGGATTTCATACTCTGCTTTTTGCTCACCTTCGTCGTAAACTTCATAGGTGACGTGTTGACATTCATAGCTTTTTTGTTTTCAGACTTGGGTATGAACTTGCCCCACTTCCTGACTTCTTGCTTGTTATTCGCTTTGCGAGGTTCATAGATAGGAAGCCTTTCATTTCCAGTGGAGGCCATGCTCAATTCCATGTCATGGGCACGAGTTGCAAGTTCTTCAAATGTGCTAGGCTTGATACCTTGCAAGATGTAGCGCAATCCCTGATGCATGCCTTGGATGCACATCTCTATGACTGAAGCTTCACTAAGCCTGTCTTTACAGTTGAGGCTTGCATTCCTCCAACGATTGATAAAGTCGATAACTGGTTCCCCCTTTCGTTGATGAGTATTTGTAAGCTCTATCATACTCACCGTGCATCTTGTGCTCTAAAAGCGATTGAGGAATTCTTGCTCTAGTTGATCCCAACTGTCGACAGATCCAGCCTCGAGGTTCGTGTACCAGTCAAAAGCATTTCCTTTTAGCGAGCGGACAAACTACTTGATGAGGTAATCTCCATAAGTCCCAGCATTGTTGCATGTCTCCACGAAGTGCGCAACATGTTGCTTCGGGTTACCTTTACCATCAAACTTTTGAAACTTCGGAGGTTGATAGCCAGCAGGCATCTTCAACATATCGACCCTTGCAGTGTACTGCTTTGCATAGTAAGGGAGGATTTGGCAGCAACTTCATATTTTTTCTTAATGGTTCCTTCGATGAACTCCTTCAATTGATCGATTGGAATCATCCCTTCAGATGAGACAGGGATAACCTTAGTGGATGCTGCTTGTCTTGGGGGAGAGTCACTCTCTAGAACTTCTGGGATCTTGCCGGGTGCATGGGTAGATTCTTCCTCCATCAAGATTCACACCCTGTCTGTTAGCTTGTCAATTCTAGCCTCTTGATTTTGCATGCATTTGGTCAAGCCAGCGATTGCTTCCGTCATGTTTGCCAACTGATCCTCCATGGATGAAGTGTTTGTCACCATGGCTTGCATGATTGTAGTGGATGACGGAGAGTAGCATGGATTTTCACACAGATTGATCCTTGATTGGCTCACACTATGTGGTGTAAGTGGGGAGGATCCATCACTTGAAGCATCATCATCTTCCTTCACAGCAGAGTGCTTGGAGCCGGAGAGGTCAAGTAGAACAAGAGTTTTCTTAATCTTTTCAGCAACATCGCTTCCTCCTTCAGATGCATTTGTGGCAGATCTTGCTCCTTTTGAGGATGAAGATCCGAAAACAGGGGTTGATATGGACGGCATTTGGGGTGCTTGTTGTCCCAAAAAGCTTGCTTTGCTCCTTGTAACTGGTCCGAAGCTTCCAAAGGTGACATCGAGGATGATTTTCACATCAGCATAGAACCTGGAGTTAGCAGCCTTGGTGGAAGTTGAAACGGAGTTGATTTTCTTTGAATCCATTTCAATGTTCTTAGTATTTGGTGAATGAAAAGTGAGATGAGAGGTAGAGATTGTCCCACTGGGCGTGCCAGAATTTGTAGACAATAAATTTGGTTCGAGAAAATAAAATCAAGACCAAAAATATCGCAACAATCGTAATATTTTATTTCAAATATTTGAGTGTTACAATCTCTATGGATCCTCTGATTCTTCTTTCCAATAGTAAATAAATTCAAGGGCCTTTGAGCTTGATCTTGAATCTATATTTGTTTTCACGAACGATGATCTTGATTGCTTGAACTTGATCTTGATTCGTTCTTCGTTCTTGAGCTTGAACTTATTTTTTGAACTTGAACTTGATTTCTTGAAGCTTGAAACTTGTAGAGAAATCTGCGGTGTTTGATCCACAAGCTCTCTTGCTTCTTGTTATAACTTCTGGTCCCCTTTCTGAGTTATGAAGACCCCTATTTATAGTTGTGGAAGGGAAGAGTTGTGATAAGAACAAACTCTTTCCGACCAATCAAATTAAAGTGTGACATGGCCGTATTTGATTGGCTAAAACATGTCACTTGCACATGTGGCGCGATTTCATTGGCCTTTTAGTATGACTGGGCATGTCTTGTCATTTTAACACATGGCATGATCATATTGGCTCTTCCGTTTGACTTGGCGCGCCACATCATTTGACACGTGGCACCAAACTGGACCTCTAGGAAGATGTAATCTTGGGCTTAATGAAGTGGGCTCATCACTTTAGCCTAATTAAATGGGCTAGCCCAATAGATTAAGACTTATTTATTTAATCCATTTATATTGGACTGATACAATTAATTCAATTATATTAGCCCATATTATTTATTTGGACCAATATTATCTCGAATTTAAAATATAAACCAAATTATTTCATGGATTTAATTTTAAGTAAAATTTATATGCCTACAATGGTATCGGTGTTTTGGTCTTTTATTTTGAAATACCAAATACAATACCTAATACTATTTTTTTTTAAACTTAAACCAAGTACCATACTGAATAAAAAAATATCGAATATCAAATGCCAAAATTTTTGATTTCGGTATTGTAATTCGATATTTACCAAATTATGCACAAGCCTAGGCACGCTGACCGAGTTGTAGTAGCATAAGTTGAATTTCGCCTATTAATAGAAGAATTAACTTAAATAGCCGTTCGCTCAATCGGTTAAACTAAAAATAGTTGTGAATATATAATTTATATATAATAGGTATATAATTGTGTATAATCTATGTATACTAATTACGGAAAATAAATAGTGAATCCGGGCGGCTAATTGTTGAAAGATCCCATTAATATTCATAAATGGCTTCTAGAGTAATATGCTCCTATTGAGTGTTCAACAACTACTCCATTAGTAAGTATTTTACTCAAATACTCGAGAATATAAGGGGAATAGAAGAAACTCATGATCAAAGGCGTATTCAATATTTTAAAATTATGGATACACTATTTGAAAGTAGTGAAGGATTTGTCATCCTTTCAACTTCCGGAGCTATTTGTGAACTCACGGATGGCCGAGTAGTACTAGAACTTGGCGCACCATTTTTTGACTTTGATAAATCTATCCATTTCAAAGTTAAGCATTATCTTCCCTACAAAATTAAATATTGATACTTTTATTCAATCTATCTTAATTCAAATAGAATAGTATGATTCAAATTATAGAGTAATTCGATTTAAGGGACACAAATCAATTGGTTACTACATTAGATCAGTTTTCTCATTCATTGGTTTAATACTAGGATTCTTTTTTTATTATTAGTAATTACTTCATTTTTAGAGAATTCCTAGCAAAAGTTCAAACTCTAGTTCTTAGTAGAGTTCAATCTTATGTTATCTTGGCCCAAAATACATAATTAGTCAGAAATTACGTTCACATAGCCCCTACTTAACTAAGCTCGATCAAGCATTTTCTCAAACACAATATGTGAGCAAATCAATACTGCCAATATTCAAACGCCAATACACTAAAGTAGTTAATTAAGAATAACTTGTAACCAATATATTTATGTACATAACTGAAAATTTTGGGTGCATGTACCCCACCTTCTCCACATAAATCCGCCTGTGCTCATGATACAACTATTCACAACTTTAAACTTGTCATTAATGTACAAGAATATTAATTGCATCAATCTTCATCTTCTACTGGTCTATTTTACTACTAAAACATAAGGATGTTATGATACAATTTCAACTAGAGTACTATCGCACTGAAGACGGGAGAAATTAGAAGAAATTAAACGTGTGTTCCAATTGCTTCTTCTATTTCAGCATCAGGTTTTGTTCTTAACAAAAAGAGAATATATTTCATTAATTCATTCTCACAAGGAACTCTCAAAGGGCCATTGACTGTAGAACCATACTCCTCTTCAGCCATCTCAAGTAGAACTTTGAAAATAGGATGATTTAAATAGTACAATGGCACAACAAATCTCTTGCCTTCCTTTGTATACACAACAAATTGACCTTTCTTTCTTTTTCTCCACTTGGCTATGATGTTACTTAACCTTTTTGAAGGACTCTTCATGAGAATGCCTTAGCTCAATTCCTCAAAATCCTTAACAAATTATTTGAATAAAAGTTGAAACAACTCGAATTTGCGAGTTTTTTTATGGAAGTAAAAAAGAAGAAATTTACCATGAATTTATCCATCACTTTTCTGGAGGAATTGTTGGTCGAGATCGTGGAACTATAGCTGGAGAAGTAAGTATAAGTTGGTCCTAAGTATAAGTGGAAAAAGCAAATATTATAGTAAGAGAATAAGGTGGATGAGTTGTTTGTGGTTGGAGGTAGAAAAAGGGATGGATTGATATAATAGTGAAAGTGATCTATCTATCTACATAGGTTTGCGTTATCCCTAGGGTGAAAGCCAATTTGATCAAGGTATAAATGCAGGTGCGAGATTTGTCTTGAAGTCGAGGTTATTTTTGGCTACAACTAGATACATGTAGAAAATTCCAAATTGCAATGGGCAGATTTATAGTCCACATGAACCTATGTTCTCTCCGACAAATTAAGTATTTTATGTACATATTTTCTAAAATTAATCTAATATTATTAGTTGGCACTCATATTCCAAAAGAAATTAAATGGTGCACTTGATTAAATGTAGAGTTATTTACCTAGAGGAGTAAGAATCAATTTTCACTTAATACCCTCGGGTAATAGGTGCCTATTAAAATCCCCTTCGTGAAATATAACGTGACTAGATTGTGTCACGACCCGGATTTTCCACCATCGGGAGTCGTGATGGCGCCTACTGTCGAAATTAGGCAAGTCAAGCATTTAAACATTTTCTGATAACATCCCAACAATAATAATAATATGAGTCATAATAAAAGCGGAAGTCTCTAAAACATAGATAACTGGAAACCCAAAATGCGGAAGTTTAATATTTCTCCACCCAAGACTGGTGTCGCTATCTCACGAACTACTAAAGAGTACTACAAACAAGTCTGAATAGAAATACATAAATGTCTGTCTCGGTACAATGAAAACAAACTGAAAACATAGAAAGGGACTCTGGCCTGCGAACGCCAGCTAGGCTACCTCGTAAGTCCCTGGACTGGTAAGTGCCTGGCCTAACCCCAACGAAGTAGTGACGAGGCTAGACAGAACTACCAAACCAACCTGTATAGTTCAATATATATCTATGCGATAAAAGGAAAGAATACAGAAATTAAACAGTTAAGAGGGAGGGGAACATACTATGGGGGAAAATATAGTCCAGATATAAGGTCAACAATTTAAGTAAGAAACAAGGCAATAATAATAATTAATGAGAACAAGAAAATTAAAAGTTGCACGACATCAACCTTAGTAGTCGGGTCCACCTGAATACCCTCTACTGATACAACATGACCCAGAAATGCAATAGAACTCAACCAGAACTCGCACATCGAGAACTTAGCATACAAATGACTATCCTTCAGAGTTTGAAGAACCACTCTAAGGTGCTGCTCGTGCTCCTCCTAGCTGCGGGAGTACACCAGAATATCATCAATAAACAATATCACGAACAAGTCCAAGTAAGGCCTGAACACTCGGTTCATCAACTCCATAAATGTTGCTGGGGCATTGGTTAACCCAAATGACATGACCAAAAACTCATAATGCCCATACCGAGTGTGGAGCGCTATCTTAGGGACATCAGACGCCCTAATCCTCAGCTGATGGTAGCCAGATCTCAAGTCTATCTTTGAAAACACCTTTGCACCCTGAAGCTGGTCAAACAAATCATCAATCCTCGGTAGTGGGTACTTGTTCTTTATCGTCACTTTGTTCAATTACCGGTAATCAATGCACATCCTCATCGATCCATCCTTTTTCTTCACAAATAACACTGGCGCACTCCAAGGAGAAACACTAGGCCTGATAAAACCCCTCTCTAGCAAATCTTGTAACTGGTCCTTTAACTCCTTCAACTCTGGCGGGGCCATGCGATACAGCGAAATAGAAATGGGCTGCGTGCCTGGGGCCAGATCAATACAGAAATCAATATCCCTATTGGGCGGCATACCCGGCAGGTCTAAAGGGAAAACTTCGGGGAACTCCTGAACAATAGGAATAGAGTAAATAGAAGGAACCTCAGGCTGGAATTGCGAACATACGCCAGGTAAGCTAAACACCCCTTATCGACCATACGTCGAGCCTTCACATATGAAATAACACTGCGGGTGGCATGTCCTGGGGTCCCTCTCCACTCCAATAGGGGCAAATCTGGCAAAGCCAAGGTCACAGTCTTGGCGTGATAATCCAAGATAGCATGATACGGGGACAACCAATCCATCCCTAATATAACGTCGAAATCCACCATGTCTAAGAGAACTAAATCAACACGGGTCTCAAGACCCTCAAACACTACCACACAGTAATGATGGACACGGTTGACCACTATAGAATCGCCCACCAGTGTAGATACATAAATAGGGATACCCAAAGCATCACTAGGCATAGTCAAGTAGGGTGCAAAATAGGATGACACATATGAATACGTAGACTCAGGGTCAAATAGTACTGAAGCATCCCTATCACAGACCAGAATAGTACCTGTAACAATAGCATCTGATGACTCAGCCTCTGGCCTGGCTGGCAAAGCATAACACCGGGGCTGGGCCCCTCCTCCCTGAACCATGTCTCTGGGACGATCGGCTACTGGCTGACCCCTACCTCTGCCGGTCCGAGCTCTACCTCTATGGTCTCTACCTCCATCTCTATGATCCCTACCCCCGCCTCTAGCTGGCTGGGCAAGCTGTGGATCACCTGGTGCTTGAATTATGGGGCGAGGACCCTGCTGCTGAGAACTACCCGAGGCTCGAGGGCAAAATCTGACAATGTGAACGGGGTCACCACAACCATAACAAACCCTCGGCTATTGAGACTGCTAGCCCTGTTGACCTAAATATCCTCCCCGGAAACTCTGAATAGGCGGCGCGCTGATGGGCTGCGGATCGGAATAATGCTGCTGAGAACCACCATCGCCTGAAGTACCATGAGAGACCTGGAGTGCTAACTGAAAGGGCCTCGGTGAATGGCCTCTACCATAAGAATCCCTACCTCCAGACAAGGTACTACTGAACCTACCAGAATGACGAGGCCTCTTATCCGACACATGACCACCTCCCTGTGCAAGAGCCATCTCAACTCTACGGGCTATATTGGCCGCCTCCTGAAAAGATATCTCACTACCGGCTCCCATAGCCATCTGGAGACGGATTGGCTGAATCAATCCATCAATAAACCTCCGCACCCTCTCTCGCTCTGTGGGGAGTATAACAATAGCATGGCGTGCCAAATCAATGAACCGAGTCTCATACTGTGTGACTGTCATAGAGCCCTGCTGGAGGCGCTCGAACTACCTGCGAAGTGCCTCTCACTGAGTAATTGGGAGAAACTTCTCCAAAAACAACTCTGCAAACTAATCCCATGTCAATGCTAGCGACCCTGCCGGTCTGGATAAACAATAGTCCCTCCACCAAGTCTTGGCGGATCCTGCAAGCCGAAAGGTGGCGAAGTCGACCCCATTGGTCTCCACAATACCCATAGTCCAAATGATCTCATGGCAGCTGAATAAGAAATCCTGTGAATCCTCTAATGAAGCACCACTGAATGTAGTGGTGAACATCTTAGAGAACGGATCAAGTTTCCACAAAGCATCCGAAGACATAGCCGCTCCATCGCCGGCCTGGGCTGCAAAACCTGGCTGAGCTGCCACAGCTGGCTGAATCACTGGGACATGAGCCTGGGGATATACCTGCTCCGGAGTACGTGTAGCAGGAGTCTGAACTCCTCCTCCAGCCTGAGAAGTGGCTGGTGCTACTGGAAGCAAACCCGCTCTAGTGACACTCTCCTTAAAGCCTGCCAATTGGACTAAGCGTCCTGAAGATCTGGGGTGACCATGACCCCTACTGGGACCTGAGTTGGGCCCACCAGAGCTGATGGGGCTGGAACCTCCTCATCATAGTCAATATGAGGCTCCACCTCTAGGACTGCTACCCGGGGCTGAGCTCTGCCCTGCCTCGGCCTCTGGTACGGCCTCGGCCTCTGCCCCTCGCATGAGCTACTGCCGGGGGCTCGGGCTGCTGTGCGGTAGAAGAGGAAGCACGTGTTCTCGCCATCTGCAAAAGAACAGAGTAGAAAGATAATCGGTATTTGAGAAACAGAACCGCGCGACAAGAAAGAACAAAAGTGAGATTTTTCCTAACTCTGTAGCCTCTGGAGGATAAATACAGACGTCTCCGTACCGATCCCTCACACTCTACCAAGTTTGTCTGTGAGTAGCGAGACCTATGTAACCTAGAGCTCTGATACCAACTTGTCACGACCTGGATTTCCTACCATCGGGAGTCGAGATGGCGCCTACTGTCGGAGCTAGGCAAGCCAAGAATTTAAACATTTTCTGATAACATCCCAACAACAATAATAATAATAATAATATGAGTCATTTAAATAAAAGCAAAAGTCTCTAAAACATAGATAACTGGGAACCCAAAATGCGAAAGTTTTAATATTTCTCTACCCAAGACTGGTGTCGCTATCTCACGAACTACTAAAGAGTGCTACAAACAAGTCTGAATAGAAATACATAAATGACTGTCTCGGTACAATGAAAACAAACTGAAAACATAGAAAGGGACTCAGGCCTGCGAACGCCAGCTAGGCTACCTCGTAAGTCCCTGGACTGAAGTCAGCTCCCGATCAATATACTACTGCTGTGGTCTAAAAGCTGCTCCGGTACCGTGATATGTGCAAAAGAGCACAGAAGCGTAGCATCAGCACAACCGACCCCATGTGCTGGTAAGTGCCTGGCCTAACCTCGGCGAAGTAGTGACGAGGCTAGACAGAACTACCAAACCAACATGTGCAGTTCAATATATATCTATGCGAAAAAAGGAAAGAATACATAAATTAAACAGTTAAGAGGGAGGGGAACATACTATGGGGAAAAATACAGTCCAGATATAAGGTCAATAATTTAAGTAAGAAATAGGTCAATAACAATAATTAATGAGAACAGGAAAATTAAAAGTTGCATGACATCAACCTTCGTGCTTTTACTCTCATTCTCAACAAAAGCAATCAAACAAAGTGCACGGCATCAACCTTCATACTTTCCCTCACATAACTCTCATATCATGGCACCGTGAGCACGTGATTTTTGCCCTATATATGAATTATTACCAAAAATTCAAACAAAATGATGTTTCTTTATTTTACAAATTTTTGTGAATTTTTGTGTCATTTTCTGCTAATTGTTTGCATTTTATTTGTACATTTTAATTCATATGAAAAGTACAAAATATACTTGGGATTTGTTTAGAATTTAATTTCATATTTTTAGGAGTAATTAGTAGTTAAAAATTATTTATAAATAGAAAAAATAACAAAACTGGTACTTTTTACATTTTTAGTTTAAATTTGTCTTAGTTTGTGTTTTGGAAATTAGGAAACATATTTTAGTGTCAATTTGGTTTTGATTTTTAATTTAGCATTGAAATAAAAATCAGAAAATATAAAATCAAAATGAAAAAAAAATAAACAAAAGAAATAAAAAAGGAGAAAAATAGAAAATTATTAAAAAAAAAGAATAAGGCTGTTTTTTTTAAAAAAAAACTCGATTTGGGCCAATTTTCACCAGGCCCAAGCATAAACGACCCCGTTTTTCCCCTTATTGTATCTGGACCGTTGATCTTTTTTATCTAACGGTCTAGAACTGACTAGGTTTATTGGTATATCAGTGTCGGATTGACCCTACCCCCCCAAATCTTTTCTCTCATCCTCAATTAGATCAAAGAAACCCTCCGCCTCATACCACCGCAAGCCGCCAGCCGAAAATTGCCTCCGCTGGCGGCAGTTGTCCAATCACCCTGAAAATTACACCATGGAATCCCCACGTCTTCCTCTCTTTGAATCCATAAATGGTTTCCCTCAAATCCTTGTCAAGGGTTTCAAATATTGGATCGAAGAAGGGGTTGAAAACCCTAAAGCATCGGAATCCACCCAAAATTACACCACGCACTCCCCTCACTTCTCTCTTCCTAAATCCTCAACTAATCTTCTTCGAATCCCACCCGGTCTCTCTGAATTTTGGATCTAAGGTTTGAATTTTGGAGTTTTGGGAGATCTTCATCTGTTCGAGTTTCCAGAGTCGGCTAGTGGTCGAAGGGGTTTTAGAATGATGCTATGTGTTTGTTCTTGGTAAGAGCAAACACCTAACATTATTTGAAGACCCAATTCGAAATCAGGTTATGTCTAAATTCCGAAATCAGTAAGTTTATCATTTCTATTTGTTTTCCTTTCATTTCATATTCAGTATTCATTCATTTGGTTTTGGGGGTTAATTCAGAATCGTGATGTGCTCCAAATGTAGTTGTGTCAGTTTGACCTTAGTATCTCAATCTAATTGTTGTTCTGATCATTGAATCCTTCGTCTTTGTTTTAATGCTGTTTGATCTAATTTGAGTTCGAGTTTAAACTATTGTTGAGTTTGATGATTTGAATCATAATATTGTTCTGTTAAGTTTGGAGTCTGATGTGAATCTGACCTTAGTTTAAATTTAGTTTTAGTGTTCTAGTATTAATTAGGAGTTAGTTTAATGGGATTAATTAGTTCATTTAGTCATTAGGTTTAGCTTAATTGATTGGTTATAGCTGATAGATTTTGATTAGTGTTAGTAATTTCAAGGGGTCTTCAGGGGTATTTTTGGCACCTGAAATGGTTAGTTTGTTAAGGCTTGGTAATTCAAAATAACTTCAGGGGTATGTTAGACATTTAGAGGTGCACAAGAATGTTGTGGATTAAACTAGAATATTCTAGGACCTTCTAAAGTAGGACTTCAGTGCATAATTCAGAATTTAGGTGCACTTTCTTGAGCAACAAGTTAGAAAACAAGGGACTAAATGTGAAAATAACATAGGGAATGATGTGTAAAAATTGAAATCTAAGGCTACAACTTTTGTGCCTATAAAAGGGCATGCCCTTACCTTCATAAAGAAGTTTTTGGAACCCCAAAATTCCCCCCAAAACCCTTACTACAAGTCTGAGCCTACATTTTGGAATTTCAAACAGTAGAACTTCAGATCTTCTTCCAGATTTTAATCTCTATAGAAAAAAAAGGGTCAACAAATCCAGTAGAAAAATAAAAAAATATAGCAGAAAACCACAAAATACTGTTACATTGATCATCTGAGATCAGAAACAGTTCAAACTTCTCTGTTCCTCTGTTCTGTGCTCAAGTATTGTAGCATCTGGAGTCGTTTGAGGTTTAATCAAGCTATAGCTAAGTGATTCTGACTATTGAAAGTGATCTATGACTTCCTGGGTTAATTCTGAGTAGATTCAGGGTGTTTTGATTGAGTTCATTTCTTCCTGGATTGTATTCTGGTCCTTTCTCGTTACGGTTGTTTACTTCTGCTGCTGATCCTTTTCCTTTCCTCCATCTCACTTCAATTTCAGGTACACAGCTGTAACTCTAGCAATTGTAAGCTGAATACCTGCAGCATGAATATATGTAGATTTGAAGCCTAAAGTCTCAATTAGCCTTTTATTCTGATTTGTGTATTAAAACGACCTATTCATTGATATCACATAGACTTCTGATGGTTTTGTATAATTGGGACTGCTTTAAGCTGGTTTGGATTGCGAACTGTTAAAGTTGAATGGCCTGTATTTTGTTTCATTGGTTTAATCTTAGGTTAGTTTAGTTTCATACAAGTAATCAGTGTTTCAAAACTCATTTTGATTATAGTTACTCACTTCATACTCTACATTCGAGAGTCTGTGAGGTCTGGGTAATGATGAATAGTTGTGACTCAATTAATGAAGTCACAATCCTGTGAAAAATTTTGAGTTGTGCTTTGGCATAATCTAGCATCATTGGTGAACTACAAGTTGAGATTTCAAATTACATATGTGTAAGTCATTTAAATAAGAAAAAAAAAATCAATGATTGTGCAGATTCGAATAATCATACATTTCGTTTCCACCAGTTTGCATTAGTCCCATTGGACAGTCCATACGCATTGCTTGGCCACAACAGAATCAAATTGATGTGTAAATTTAAACTGATTGTGCATAATTAAGCCCAGTTAAAAATCAGTATGCTGATGTTGAGATTCAAGGACAATTAGTAAGGGTCTGCGTTCAGCATTTATACCAGACCCAGGCCTGAACTGATTGCATATTTTTCTTCCTTTTGGGCTATTCTTAAAGCCCAGTCCGTGGGAACTGCTGCATTATGTGTTTGAATTCTGTTTTGATTTAATATTATGACACTTTCAATGATGGCTTAAACAATATCAGTTAATTAGTTTTTTTTTAAATTTTCTTAGAGAGAATTTAAGTAGAAAATTATAGTTTGCTTTAGGTTTGCCTTTAAAATAATAAATGAGACGAGCCTCGCCAAACAAAAATACATAAATTGCGGGGCCCTCAATAAATTTTTATACTAAAAATACTTAGAAATTCGGGAGGGCCGTATATCGAATTTCACGGCCTTCCCCGAAGATAATAATGCGACATTCTCTTTAGGCACGCACTTTAAATAATTTTATCTTCTTAAATATGGGTGCACATTTATGTGACCCAAATTCAAATCTCAACGAAGTCGAAACGTGTCCAAAACTGTGGGTGCACTGGTGCGACGTGGTTCGAAACGCATTTTCACGACGTTGCAATTCTTATTAAAATAAAAATAAAACGGGTTACTAATAAAAGGCAAATAAGTTATAACATGTTTTAAAATCAGATAAAATCAAATACAACAATTGAGCGACCGTGCTAGAACCACGAAACCCGGGAATGCCTAACATTTTCTCCCGGGTTAACAGAATTCCTTATCCGGATTTCTGGTTCGCGGACTGTTAACAGAGTCGTATTTTCCTCGGTTCGAGATTCAACCGGTGACTTGAGACATCATTAATCTCCCAAGTGGCGACTCTGAAATTTAATAATAAATCCTGTTCCGATTGTCCTTTAAGTGGAAAAACTCCTTTACGCCTTCACGGGTGTAGTAAAAAGGGAGGTGTGACAGGCACGGAATGACCCTTCGTGCATAAATAATCAAAACATGGCATATAATGAACCATCATGCAAATATAATCAAAACATGATATGGAATGACCCTTCGTACAAATATAATCAAAACATGGCATGTAATGACCCTTCATGCATATCAATCTTCCTCACCCAAACAGCAATCACAACCCATGTGACGACCCGGCCCGTTGTCACATGAGTTACCACCCCGTTTTCCCCATATTATGTTTTTTTATGCTTCAATATCAGTATTTGAATGAATCGGATAGAACTGAATTGGTTTTAGTTGGAAATGAGGCATTTAGCCTATTAGAAGAAAGTTTGTTTTGGAAAAGTCAATCGGAAGTTGACTATATAGTTAGAAGGCTCGAATGTGAATTCCGGTTATTTGGTTAGCTTCGGGGGATGATTTGTGACGTAGGGGCGCGATCGGAATTGATTTTGGAGGCTCGGTGTAGAATTAGGCTTGAATTGGCGAAGTTAGAATTTTGGCGAATTTCGGTTGATAGGCGAGATTTTGATCCGAGGGTCGGAATGGAATTTTGAGAGTTGCAGTAGCTTCGTTAGGTGATTTTGGATATGTCTGCAAATTTTTAGGTCATTCGGACATCGTTTGGTTGGATTTTTGATCGAAAATGCATTTCGAAAGTTCTTGAAGAACTTAGGCTTTGATTTGGTGAAATTTGATGATTTTGATGTTAACGATAGTGTTTTGATGATTGGAAAAAGTTTGAATAAGGTCTTGGGGAATGTTGGTGCTATTTGTTGAGGTCCGGGGGCCTCGGAGTGATTTCGGGTGGGTAAACGGAGAATCTTGATGTTTGTTGCAGGTCCGGTGCACCTGGCTTCTGGTATTTCTGCATCTGCGGAAAAGGAGCCGCAGAAGCGGTTCCGCAGATGAGGCTAAGAGATCGCATAACCGGTCCATGAGGGACCAGGGTAATTTCGCAAAAGCGGACGGGGTATCGCTTCAGCGGGTCCGCATAGGCGAAAATGAGGCCGCAGAAGCGGAATGGTGAGATTCGCAGAAGCGGATGGTTGGGCGCAAAAGCGGAAGGCCAAGGATTTAATGAAAACTGCATAAGCGGTCATAATGATGCAGAAGCGGTCCCGCATAAGCGGTTACGGGACCGCAAAAGCAAAAATTGCTGAAGGGTTTTAATGAAACAGTGTTCGCGAATTTCAAAAGTTAAGAAAACATTTTAGACTTCCGGAAGAGGCGATTTTGGGCGATTTGGAGAGGATTCGAAGGGGATTCCATCTGGTATGAATTTATAGACTCGAATAATATTGTTATGGTGTAAAAACAAGGATTTTAACACTGAAAATCCAAGGATTTAAGGTGTAAAAATGGACGTTAGGGCTTGAAACCTAAGAAAATGTTAACTTGGAATTTGAGGGGTTAAATGGACTCCGATTTTGATGAATCTGATATAGGTGGACTCGTGGCGAGACGAGGAGTCCGGTAATGTGAATTTCGTAATTTTTCGAGAAGTGGGCTCAGGGCTCGGGTTTTGTTAGTTTTGAGATTCTTGATATTTTTCGATTGGGTATTGTTCCCTTAGCATATTGTAATGCATTCGCTCTGATTTTGGTTAGATTCGACGCGCGTGGAGGCCAATTTGAGGGGAAAAGGCATCGCGAGCGAGGAATTTCACTGGTTCGAGGTGAGTAATACTTTTAAATGGTATCCTGAGGGTTTGAAACCTCGGATTTGCATATCATAGTGCTGTATTGTGGTGACTTGCACGCCAGGTATGAGCGTGGGGTAGAGCACCGTTGGGGATTGTGACTTGGTCCGTCTCGGTTGTTGATTTTACTGCGTGATTGACTAAAACCTACTTGATGCTATCATGATTTGGGCTGATTGCCATGTTTTGGGCTTCGTGCCAATTATTTTGATCCCTTAGGGATTATTATCATTGTTTCCATGATGCTTAGCATGTTTTCATGATATTAGTCCTGAGTTAAACACTGTCTCGAAATGATTAGTAAATTTCTAAAGTTTAAACACTTAATCTGTAATTCCTAATAATTGGAACTGGAAATGATAACTTGACTGTTCCTGTGTGGCTTATATGCATATATCTGGACTGAGTGTGGATCGGGCTGCACGCCGCAGCGAATGCCACGATGATAGTGCGCTTGGGCTGTAGGAGCCCCTCCGGAGTCTGAACCCCCACAGTGAGCGCGGGTACCCAAATGGATCGGGTTGTACGCCGCATCGGTCATGTGCATTGCATTGCATTCACGCATTGATTCCTGTTTGTACTACGTGGCATGACATTTAGCAGTCTCACAACATTGACATCCTTGCTATCTCTTGCACTGTGTACCAGGTACCCTGGTGTTATTTGTAAATAGAGTGCTGTGCCCGAGGGGCTGACTTGTGTGCGGACTTGCATTACCTGATATCGCATTCATATGCTTATTGTTGGAAAAAGAATATTTTCAAAAGAGATTTTTAAACTGAGCTAGATGTTTTTAAAGGATTTTCACGGTTTTACTATTTTTTTCTCAAAAGGTTGTACTGTCCCATATAGCATGATGGAGTGTTCTTACGTGATTTCTTACCGCTCAGTTATTATTTACTCTTATTACCACTGAGTTGGAAGTACTCACTTTACTCCCTGCACCACGTGTGCAGATTCAGGTGTCCCGGGAGCATAGTTGAGCTATTTGCTGCTTCAGAGTTTCTCAGGAGTTGTCGAGGTAGCTGCCTGATGTTCGCAGGACTCGACTCCTCCCCTATCCCTTTATTATTTCCGCATTTTAGAACATCAGTATTACCGAGGATGTATTATTTTGTTATCTTCGAGGCTCTAGACTCATGACCCCAGGTCTTTGGGAGATGTTGGCTACGTCAGTGATTCATACTGTCTCTATCTAGATTATTGGTTAATAGACTTGTTAAACGGTAATTTAATGCTATAAATTGGAAATGGGTGGTGTGATTGAGTTGTGGGTGTTAATTGGTCGGGCTTGCCTAGCAATTGTGTTGGGCGCCATCACGATCGGGATTGGGGTCGTGACAAGTTGGTATCAAAGCCTAGGTTACTAGGCCTCATGAGTCATGAGCCAGTTAGTAGAGTCTCGCGGATCAGTACCGAGACGTCTGTATTTATCCTCGAGAGGCTGAAGAACCTTTAGGAAAACTTCACTTTCTTGATTTAGCTTGAGATGTAACTCTTGAAATTCCTTCCACACGTCTGTATGCGCACATGAGCGCTCGGTATTATAAGTGCCCTGATGTCTTGTGATTCCCTGATCGAGGGGCGAGATGTAATCCCGTGAGTTCGATGTTGGGCCAGTCGGGAGGACTTGAGGCCGGATCTTGCCTATGGCTGGAGTACTGAGGTGCTGATCGTGTGAGCAAGTGTTTTAAGCTTATATGTTCGGTATTATCGCTATTAGCCGGAATGGCGGTTTGGTATTCATGTGATGAGATGTTATTATATGACTTGGTAGTGACGAAGGAGTCTGCAGAATGATAGATGAGCTGGTAAGTGTTCGATTCCTATTGTGATCTATTGTGTAGCCCCGAGTTATGGCGCGTGAAGAATATTTTTCGTGTCTCCTAGTTGGAAAGTAAGGTGCATTATATATGGCGGTATGATTTCAGACTTAGGAAGACTAAATGACTGTGTAACGTATATAATGGTGGAAGATGTGCTGAAATACTAAATTGAGGCGAAGCAGGTGGGTTATCTCCTGCGAAGTGTTCTTAAGGAGTACGGTTTTTTTTATGCATATTATTAGAAGGTCTCATGTGTAATTGAAAGGTACGTGTTGTAATTTGAAAATTTGGGTCGTTTCAGAGAGTGGACTCAGCTGAAGTGGGGATAAATGCGAGGTTTGTAGAGGATTTCAGTATCCGAGGATCTGTGTTTTCATAAACTAGTAGATAATTTGAGTTTAATCTCACTATAATATTGTGGCATATTTAGAGTAAAAGTATTATGGGTTATTAAATGTGTCCTGATAGATGGCTTCGAGCCAAGTTGGGGAGGTTGTTGTTGAATAGCTGATTGCACGGTTATGTGCTATGTTGGTTCCTTCTCGAGGTATGCTGGCGGATCAGTCCTGGTTGCAGAAAATGAGCCAAGGATGGCATGAGTAAAGCAAAATTTTGATAAAGGTTATATGGTACTTCGTAGATGTGTGTAGACAATAGGATGTCTTGAGCCGTTGTTGATAAAAAATGCTCCGTGTGTAGAAAAGGAAGATGTTTGTTGCATTAGAATGAGGTCATATCCTTCGGTGTCAGAGTGCTAATAAGGCACGAGTGATTTTGTTCGTTAAGTCAGGTAACTTGTAGTTGGAATAGGAGTGAATGACTCTCGAGAATGGTTTTGTTGGTTTCAAGATTTTGCATGTAATCATCAGGTGTCTAAGGTAGGGTATGTGTCTAGAGACTATGTTTTCATTAGGAAGAGATCAAAACTTATGGTATTTTATGCTAATTATGGGATTTCATGTATCAGTATCTGGGAAGTAATGGTAACGAATTCCGATTCGCAGGAAGTTCTTCAAGTAAAGTATTCTGGAACGTGGTATTTTGGGAAGAATTGAGAGTATTCGGTGGCCTATGGGTCTTAGACAGTGTGGTCTTACGTTCAAATCTCCTGTGGTGAGCCTGGATTGAGGCATTGTGATGCTACAGC